>JBAGKK010461512.1:0-17415 GCA_037177015.1 Euceroptres primus
TGTATGTATGTATGTATGTATGTATGTATGTATGTATGTATATATAATTTAAAAATGTTGACACTAAACTTGAATAAGTCCAAAATCAAATTTGATAGCGCTTTAATTGTTACATTTGAATTTATAAATTATAAATTTATTTTGCGCGATACGTTTTTGAAAGTAAGGCCAAAAAGGCTAGAAATCGAAAAGCAATTATGAGGCAAATCAAGCTGGTGATGTCCAATAAGAAGTCTTCCTGAAATTAGAAATGAAAGGGAAACTTGTTAATATAAATACTAGTAACTTTATTTAAGCAAAAGAAGTAATAAAAATCATAGCCATTCAATCCTAATTTTGAAAAAAGAGTTATAAATATTGAAATTATTAAAAATATTTTATTAAAACTGATTATTTTACAAAATTACAGAATATTAAATGAAATAGTATGACTATTAGATTCAATATTTTTTTCGTGGTCGATATTAACCGTCTAAATATTATATGATAAATCTCTGACAGTGTAATATTTCCGAAAATGTATATTGAACAAGTTATTTTTTTTTTAAAATCAAATTTTCAAAAGAAAATAAATTTCAGACTATTTTTTTAAGTTATGACTTTGCCAAAACCAAAAACTTCTACAAAATATTAATCCAACCAAATTTTGATTTTTAGCCTCATTTTCTAATTCAGCCTTATAATTAAAATATGGATGTAATTACTTTGAATATTTTTTAAAACTTACTTCCTTGAAGTTGTAAGTTTGGAGTATCATTTGACCAGATTTTGGACAGGTTGCATTACTTCGAGTGCAGGCAATAGAATCCACATCTTTCCACTGATTAATAAGCAGAGCCTCGTTGCCATAACGAAACCAAGACAAATATGAAAACCATTTAAAATATTCTGGCACAGAACTGTTGACCAAAAAATAATAAAGGGTTAATTTTTATTAATTTTCAAATATTGCTCTTTTCGTTCCTTTTAATACCATTTAGTTTCTTCTTATTTATATCGTAAAATACCACATCATAATTAAATTCATAAAACTCATAAAGATTTAATTTTCTGGGATTTAAACAGCATCAGAGAAAGGGAAGCCATTTAATTTTCAATTTTTATTTAAGATTTAAATACCTACGCTGTATTGAGGAAGAAACCACCAAAAAGTAAAAATGGGATAATGACTGGAGGCCCTATTGATAGAGCCATGGAAATACTAGTACTTGCACAGGAAATAAAATATCCTGAAAAAAATAGTCAAATTATTAGTTCTCTTATTTTCAAAACAAAATATTATTAATATTATTCAATTTTATTCTCCATTTTCTATATAGGGTTTTTTTTAATGGCAGAACTTTGAAAACTGATTCAGAAAAAAGTAGAATACCTCGAGTGTCTGATCAAATTGCCAATAAATTTAATTTTGCATTTGATACACTGGTTGAAAATGTTGCAATATATACCAGAGAAATACTTGTGATTTTTTGATTGTATAAGAAAATATATGTCGTTATACATAAACCATTGAATATCACAACCATGTCTATTGAGCTGCCTTGTAATTTGAGAATAGAGTAATTCTATCATGTGCAAGTAAAATACATGTGTACATTTGAAAAGCGAATCAAATATCAGACTATCGCAAGTTTAATTCCTTCTGGACACGCAATTAATCAGGAACTTTATTACAGGAACTGCAAATTAATCAGTTTATATCTTCATTTATGAATTCAAAAACTTGTTTAATCTAAAAAAATAAAATTTTTGCTATTAAAATAAAAAAATCGCCAATTCAATAAAATCAACTAGGATAAAATAATAAAAATAATAAAATACATATTTTAATTGGAAGTACCTAGTTCCATGAAGTTAAAATAAAAATAAAATAAAACAAAAATTGAATCAGATTTTGTAATAAGAGCTGAAGTAAACAAAATTAAATTTTTAAAGAGAAATATATTTTTTAATGAATGATATATATTTTTGAAGAATTAGGCTTCGAAATTTTTTTAGAGATTCGATTTCTTATAATTATTAAGGGATGAAGACTTATATAGAAAATCTTTTCATTTTTAATCTTAAATTTTTATTTGATTTTATTAGAAATTGTTTTTTAATCCGATCCTGATGCAGTAGCAACTGGTTCTCATGAATAGATAATAACCAGTAGCAAACTAATATCCCATGCTGTTCAACTCGTTTATGCATGGTGCCATCTTCACTCTATTAAAAATAAGTTGATATTATCTCAGTGGTTATTCACTAGAGAAAAAAAAATTCCTTGCGAAGTTACCTTATAGAAAAGAAACTAATTGGCAAGATGATAATTTTTATTATTCGAGCATTTATAAGAAGGTTATTTGAAATTATGTACCAAATTTTATCATGTTAACCGAGTTGTAAGTTAAATTATCAGTTCAATACTTAGGAAAAAAGAAAAAAAGAAAAGAGAAAAAGAAAAAAGAAAAAGAAAAAAGAAGAAAAAATAAAAAGAAAAAAGAAATAGAAAGAATTGTTAGAGAATCTAAAACGTTTCTATTATAATTTTTGAAAATGAGTTTTGAATAATTTGAGAAAATATTTACCAAAGGAAGTAGCGACGTTTGCCACCAAAGTTACGATACCAGCAGCGATAAAAAAATGATCGACTCCAGGATAAAGTCGTACCATCGGATAAGCAATGAATGTAAAAATAAGAGGTACTGCAATAAATATTGGCCACTCTGCTAATGTTTTACAAAGAAAATAAATGTCTGTTCTGTACATTCCATTGCGATGTTCTCGTAAAAAAATTGGTAACTCGGCACAAAAGACCTAAAAGAAGAAATAAATTTCATATCAATTAATCAAATTTCCTAAGAACTAAAATTTATCTATTCTTCACAGTAACGCAAACTTTAAAAAAAAACTTTCAAAAAACAATCGAGGAACAAGTTTGAATTTTCAAATAACTATAACTTCGAAGAAAATATATTTCGTAAAAAAATAAAAGAAGCACTTTTCTTAATTACAAAGTTTCAATTTAATTAATTTTCTTCACTTACACTGATGACTGCGAACACATTTTGGAAAGTCATGTTTGTAAGGAAAATAAAAATCGCTCCATTAATATTCATCGCTCCGTCTTGATCTAAACGTTGGCCAAAGTATATCACTCCAATCAAAAGGGAGACCATCTACAAAAAAAATAATAAATTTCGATCTAATTTTTAATTACTATAATGAAATTTTTGACCAAAAATTATTCGAAGGTTTCTTTTCAATTCGAATCTTCTTTTTCATTCTTGAAAGATTTATAACAAGTCTACGAAATGAAGAAAGACTTTTTTACTTTGAATTTTAAGATTCGAAAATGTACAGAAGGGATTTGATATTTTCTTTGATTAATTATTTTATTATTTTTTTAAAATAAAAATTAACGTACCACAGTTTGCAGCAGTCTGACTTTTATGAGTATTGGTTCCTTGATGACAGAAAGCCAGGATCTCCAAAGCACTGCTCGAAATTGTTCGCACCAGGAAGCTTTATAGGGCGAAGATCTTCTCGAAGAACCGATTTTCCATTCCACTAATTCTTCATATTCGCCCTGAGTTGTTTCAGCCTCCGAGGCAATTTTTGTTCCCAGATCACTTTTTTGAAAAGTGTCACAAATAGTATTTATCGACTGACGACAGGATACCTCGCGTCCAGGAACAACAGCCAACATTTGTACAAAATAGTCCGCTGGATTGTAATTGCTCGGGCAAGCCGCTCCTAAGCTTTTCATTTCCAAATTTTTGTTAATAACTTTCATTTCCTTTTCGGTAATAACATTTTTTTAATAAATTCAAGTCAATAACTTCAAAACTATCTTTATAATTTAAAAAAATGTCCAATAATTTTTTTCCTTTCAATTTGATTACAGGTATTTTATTTTTACTCAAAATATGAAAACTAATATCTCAAAAACTTCCTCAAGTCTTATCTTTTATTATTCCAAGATTCCTTTTGAAATTGAAATTCAAATAAATAGTGGTTTTGTGAAAGGCTTTATTTTTGTAGGGTTTTGTAGCCTCGAGCAGAAACCCTTATAATTTCGATCTGTTGTCAGTCCGTCGTATAAGACCCAAAATTCACATAGGACCCAAAATTGACAGAGGGCCCAAAATTGACATAGGATCCAAAATTCGCGTTGGGTTCAAAATTGGTGTAGGACCCAAAATTGAAATACAGTTCAAAATTGGCACAGGACATTGATATAGATCCCAAAATTGACATATCCAAAATTCACATAGAACCCAAAATTGACAGAGGACCCAAAAATTGGCATAGAGCCCAAAAATGGCAAAGGGTTCAAAATTGGAATAGAGTCCAAACTTGACACAGGGCCCCAAATTGACACAGGTCCCCAAATTGGCATAGGGCCCAAAATTCGCGTAGGACCCAAAATTGACATAGGATCCAAAATTCGCGTTGGGTTCAAAATTGGTATAGGACCCAAAATTGAAATACAGTTCAAAATTGGCACAGGACATTGATATAGGTCCCAAAATTGACATATCCAAAATTCACATAGAACCCAAAACTGACAGAGGACCCAAAAATTGGCATAGGGCCCAAAAATGGCAAAGGGTCCAAAATTGGAATAGAGTCCAAACTTGACACAGGGCCCCAAATTGACACAGGTCCCCAAATTGTCACAGGGCCCAAAATTCGCGTAGGACCCAAAATTGACATAGGATCCAAAACTCGCGTTATGCTCAAAATTGGTATAGGGCCCAAAATTGATATAGGAACCATAACTGACATAGATCCCAAAATTAGAATACAGTTCAAAATTAACTCAGGACATTGATATAGGTCCCAAAATTGGCATATGATCCAAAATTCACATAGGACTCAAAATTGGCAGAGGACCCAAAAATTAGCGCAGTGCCCAAAATTGGATTAGGGTCCAAAATTGACACAGGACCCAAATTGACATAGGACCCAAAATTTACGTAGGACCCAAAATTGGCATATGTTCCAAAATTGACATATGATCCAAAATTGACATAGGACCCAAAATTCGCGCAGGGCCCAAAATTGACATAAGGCCAAAAACTGATGTATGGTCCAAAATTCGCATAGGACCGAAAACTGACATGGGTCTTATACCCTAATATGGGTATAGGACCCCAAATTGGCATAGGACCCAATATAGACGTCGGGACCAAAATTGACATTGGACCCAATGTGGACATAAGCTCCAAAACTGTCATAGAACCCAATATGGACATAGGGTCCAAAACTGGCATAGGACCCAATATGGACCTAGGACTCAAAACTAAGTGTGATTAGGTGTATATATATATATATATATATATATATATATATATAAAATATCAATAGGAATATCATGTAATATCATCCAATATCATGTAAAATATTTAATAATAATTATATTTAACTAAAAAAGTTTAAAATGAATATAAGGCCCAATATCAACATAGCACCTAAAACTGCGAAACCCTTTCTTGTTTTAAGGAGAAATAAATTAAGCTTACGACTTGAAAAACGAGCAAGCTTGCTCTGCAGTTCCCATGAATGCAACTCTTCCTTCAGCCATTAAGAGAATCCTATCGAAAAGTGCAAAAAGTTCAGACGATGGTTGGTGGAGTGTTGTTACGATTGTTTTTCCACGTGCTAAACAATAATTTAACATTTTTATTGCTTATAAGGGTCATATACTTTTTCTCAAGATTTTAATAATTATTTTGAATTGAATTAAATAATTATTTTGAATTGAATTAAATAATTATTTTGAATTGAATAGAATAATTATTTTGAATGGAATTGAATAATTATATTGAATTGAATAATTATTTTGAATGAAATTTAATAATTATGTTGAATTGCATTGAATAATTATTTTGAATTGAATTAAATCATTATATTAATTTTCACTTTATGTTATAGACTATAACTTAGTAACACAAGTAGTAACACAATAGTAATTTCTCACCAGCTAAAGCTTTTAAAACGGAAACGACTTGATGTGCCATGAAAGAATCAAGACCTGATGTTGGTTCGTCACAAAACATGAGAGGAGGATCTGTTAAGACCTCAGAAGCAAAGGAAAGACGTTTCATTTCTCCACCTGAGAGTCCTTTTAATCTCCCTGGTATTCCTATGACTGTGTTTCTACATTTGGTTAATGCCAGCTAAACAAAAATTTCATCAATTTCTATCAGAAATGATGATTTTTTTCAATATTTCTAATGCCTCAAGTTTTAGATTAAGAAAGATTACACTGAGGAAACGGTCGGTTTGATTAAACATTTTTTACTTGAATTGAATCAAGTTTATTTGAATGAAACAAATATTTTTCTCAGTGTGGCTTTTTTAAAAGAATTTAAATATTATTTTCAAACAATAAACTTAAAACAAATTAAAGATAAAAGAAGAATATTTAATATTTTTTCGTCAATTCGGCATTTTCATTTGGCTTTTTCTCGATGTCATAACGAAAAGCACTGTATTTGCCATGATCAAACGAAAATTTTGGCTCGAGCGATTAAACTAAGCTCTCGCCAGCGTTTAACCTTGGCGAATAATTTACTATATCTCTAAGTTCTCAAATATTTCTCTAAGTTCCCAAAATGATTCTTGATCTCTCAAATTGGTACTTTCTTTTTAATTGGTTGTCAACATTTTTTTCAAAAAATTCATAACTTTTTGGTAACGACCATTATAAAACTATAAATTTAATATTTTTTTTTAGATTGTAAAAATCGAACCTCGGAGATGACTTCGTCAACTCTGTGAACCCTTTGTCTAATTGGAATATGCCTATTCATTCGCACCATAGCTTGAAAAAGCAAATGTTCTTTAACAGTGAGGGTACCAATGAAAAGGTCATCTTGCTGGACATAAGCCATCCTGGAGGTCAGGACACTGGAGGTTACTCTTTGTCCATTGGCAGCCATGGTTCCAGAAACGGTGACCCCACGACCAGAACGAAAAGTCAGGGCATTCAAAAGGGTCGTTTTTCCTGCTCCAGAGGATCCCATGATAACTAGTAATTCACCAGGATATGCTGCTCCACAAACTACAATAAGGACCAAGACTATTTTTTAGTTTAAATATGCAATTTTTATTATAATTATTTTTGCACATTTCGGGGGGCTAACCACTAGCAATTTTGATGTACACCTGAATTCAAGAATTCAAAGAATAAACGATAAATTAAAAAAATTCAAAGAATACAAGATAAATTCAAAAGAATTCCAAGAATATAAGATGAATCAAAAGAATTCAAAGAATACGAAGTGAATTCAAAAAAATTCAAAGAATAAAAGGTGAATTTAAAGGAAAATATTTTAAAAACACAAAATGAATTTAAAAGAATTCAAAGAATACAAGATGAATTCCAAAAATACAAGGTACATTCAAAATACTTCAAATAATACAAGATGAATTCAAAAAGAGAACACAAGGTGAATTTAAAAAAATAATTCAAAAGATACAGAATGAATTCAAAGAATTCAAGGAATACAAGTTGAATTCAAAAGACTTCTAAGAATAGAAGATGAGTTCAAAAGAATTCGAAGAATACAAAATGAATTCAAAAGAATTCAAAGAATACAAGATGAATTCAAAAGAATTACAACAATATAAGATGAATTCAAAAGAATTCAACGAATACAAGGTGAATTCAAAAGAATTCAAAGAATGCAAGATGAATTTAAAAGAATTCAAAATAAGAATACAAGATGAATTCAAACTAATACTTTAAAAAACACAAAATGAATTCAAAAGAATTCAAAGAATTTAAAAAATCCAAAAATCCAAAATAATTCAAAGAATTCAAAGAATACAGGATGAATTCAAAAGAATTCAAAGAATATAAAATAAATTCAAAAGAATTCCAAGAATACAAGATGAATTCAAAAGAAATCAAAGAATTTAAAGAATACAAGAATACAAAAAGAATTCAAAGAATACAAGATGAATTCAAAATCAGGTTTTTACCAGTTTTTTGGTTATATATTTTCATTTAAAAAAATGAAATCCAAGAATATAAGATAAATTCAAAAGAATTAAAAGAATTTAAAATAATTCAAAGAATCCAAAGAATTCAAAAGAATTCAAAGAATTCAAAAAAATCCAAAGAATACGAGGTGAATTCAAAAGAATTCTAAAGAATTCTAAAGAATCCTAAGGAATTCAAAGTATTCAAAAGAATTTAAAGAGTTCAGGAACAAGTGTACACCTGAATTCAGGAAGGTAAGGAAATCGTCCAGGGAGTTTTTAAACATAGGGAAAAAAATCGCATTTTGAACAAACGATGAGAGGAGTTGCTTTGATAAAAAATAAAGAATTAGGACGGTGTTTTGAACAAAAGGTTGGACTTAGAAAATATTTAAAAGATGGAACTTAGAAATATTTCGTAATTTTTTTGGGCTTGCCATTATTTTGAACATGTTTTGCAAAAAGGCCACTGCAGGTGTTTTGAACAAATTTTACAGTTTATTCTGGTGTTTTGAACAAATACAGAATTTATTGCGCTAAGTGTAAAAAGAAAATACTGCTAAAAAATAAAGAACATTTCACATTCTCAGTCGTCAAGTGGGGCAGATATTTACCCTGCCCTACTTCTAGGTGCATAAATACTGTATTTATTCAAAACAACAGAATAATTTTTAAAATTTTTTCAAAACAACGCGACGCACTATGCTTTGAAAATTGGTCAAAACGTCTGTAGTGGCCTTTTTGAAAAACAAGTTCAAAATAACGGCAAGTCCAAAAAAATTACGCAATGTTTCTAAGTTTCCTTTTTAAATATTTTCTAAGTCCCAACCCTTTATTCAAAATACCGTCCTAATCCTTTATTTGTTATCAAAACAACTCTTCTCATCGTTTGTTCAAAACGCGATTTTTTACCCTATGTTCAAAAACTCCCTGGGCAATTCCCCCACCCTCTGAATTCAGTAGTGGTTAAACCCTCGGCATATTTTTAAAAAATTCTAACTTGGTCAAGAAATTTAATTTCAAATTTTTAATTTTACATTGTTTTTTTGTTCATTTGTTTCGCCTGTAGGAAAAGTTAGTTAGATTTTAAAAAATATGAATTTTCAAGTCCAAACTTGAAACAAAAAATGAGAAGAATTGTTTACCATCTTTTAGAAGATGTTTTGGTTGGACAGGCGCTCTGGATTCTTTGCAAAATGTGCGGTCCCAAAAACGCTCATTTTTAGTTGCAGCATATACATTAACATCGCTCCAAGTGTAAGTGATTTTATCAGATGAATCGCCATCAGCAATTTTCCCGGAAATTGAATCTTGAATCGGGCCCATCTGTAACGAGGCTTCTGGAGTTTGACTGTGTGATGTAATTCCAAGATGTGAATCCTTTAAGTAAAATACGGAAAATTGAAGTTTAGAAAAAGAATAAAGGATAAAAAAGGATATGCAAGTCTTTTTTATATTTTTTCATTATTTATGTTGCTACAATTAATGCGTTAAGGTAGAGGAACCGAATGTGGATCAGGGGTACAAATGTGAATCAGTGTTTCTTTGTGCATAATTATTGCCACCTCTTTTGGTATTTTAATTCTAAATGGTTTACTATTAGTTTCACTAATCAATTTATAAATTAAAAAAAATAATTACATTAATTCGCAGCAAAAATCAACTCTGATCCACATTTGGACCCCTGATCCATATTCGGTTCCTCTGCCCTAATTATTTCCATATTTCTTGCAGCTTTGATTTTGTTACAAATTAAATAATTTATACTGATTCCTACAATGTTTAGTTCTTTAATGAGAAATTTTAAGGTTTATATTTAATTAAGATAAATTTAATGAATAAATAATTATTTAAATAATAAATAATTTTTAAATAATTACTATGTCTGCAGTCACGCATAAGAGACAACATTTTCATGTGGTCAGATGCACTGAGACAAAAATAATATGGGGCTAACCACATGAAAGTTATGTTTCTATTTAAGTTGAAGAGATAAAATGTATTGTTTAATTTCACTCTATCATAGTTCTAAGTGCAAGATTTATTTATAATAGTTCTATCAAAGAAGTGAATTTAAATTTTCGATTTGAATTATTTAAATTATTATTGGGATTTAAGTTAAAAGCCAATATTGAGTATTGACTAAAATAAATAATTCTTGCTGGTGTTCAATTTCTGTTGAGAAGCCAAATGCAGCTGGCTACCATTATTCTTGGTGGGGCTTCAAGAGTCTGTTCACCCTTATTTTTTAAACGCATTTCCCTTTTGTAATCATTTTCAAAAATGCAGAATAATTCGAAAAAAACTGATAATTTTTTTTTATACAGTGAATGATATAATAAAAAATATAAACATGTTAATATATATATAGCTAACATAATAGACTTAAATAATTATAATTATATTTATTTTCGTATTTATTCTATAATTTTATGTTCAACAATCATCATTAAAATTGTAAGCACTAGAATGAAATTTAATTATTTTGTCATTGGCTGAAAATATCAATTAAATGCTATACTCTTTTTTAAATTTATATTTCAACCGTGTTTAAAAAAATATATCAAGTTAAATGTTAAAATTTTATGTAAATATAGATTTTATTACTAAAAACAGTATTTCTCCATAGAAATTGATAGAAATAGATTTTTAAAAATAATATTTTCACTTACAAAAACAACTGATCGATAGGAAACTCTTTGTTTTCCAACAGAAGTTGACGAAATGGACATCAGTGGTTCGGTTTCTTCGTTAGGCTGCATTTTGGTTTTTACTAATTTCCTTTTTGAAAATAAATAAATAAATACAAATTCTGATTTCAATCAGTAACCACCAATTGCTGTGTTTTTTCACCGACTGTAGTTTTTGCACAATCGATTAGCCACTTCTTCATGAATTGTACTCTGATTCCATTTAAATGACAATGTCTTCTTTTTTCCTTTTAATTAACAAAGTAAGATAAATTAAATTACATTTTTATTTACGGTGAAATAAATTTCGTTAAAAATAAAATAAAATTCTTGAAAGGATGAAACCTATTTTAAGTTTGATAGAAGAAAAGGTTTTTTTAAATAACCTCAGATTTTGAAATTATTTAATTCGAAACTAATAATTTTTGAATATTTTAGGGCACTCTGTCTGCTTTAATTTATGCCTTTTCACTTGTGTATATATCCAGTTTCAAGCCACATCCTGCACGTTAGATTCATTAATTTCCGTGTATACCCCACGCACTTTTTTAACATAAAAAAACAATTTTTATTTTAACGAGGAAAGTAACTAAAAAAAGCCTTTTATATTACCTACTATTTTCATTTCTATAGACATTAGTACTAAAATTAATGATTATTAATCAATTAAACCTTGATATAAATCGACCAGTTTGTTCAACTACTCATTCTCATGTTTGGATACCTGAAACTTGTCACTTGATACAGTTTTTCACTCTCGTGAATATAAGCAGATTTATACTTTCTTTTTGTTCTAACTTTGAATTTTTATATTTTAATTTTAAATAGATGCCTAATTTTTTTCAAGATGATATATTTTTATCATTTAACAAATAGTTAAAACTATTCTTTCAAGTTAACACATCTATTCATTCTTTTTTTTTTGCCCATAAAAGAAAATTAATTTAGACACATTGCACATTTAGAAATCAATTTTCCCTTTTCTAAAATTAATTCAAAAATTTAATTTTTTGAATATTTTTAAAAATGAGTGTTTAAAATAGCTTATTATAAAAATGTAAATATTTCTATAGAAGTAGAGCAAGCAATCCCAGCTTTTATTCTATTAAAAGATAGGTTTAATAAAAAAAATAATTGTTTAAAGAAAATTTTGTTTCATCTATCTCGGTTATATTTTTAAATCTTTAGATAACTTGCATAACGAACCACACTTTACATAAGCAACCAGAAACAACATAAACTTTTCAATTTACACAAGTAACCTCATTATCAAAAATTACATTTGTCATAAAATAATTATTTTTTAATAAATATGAACAATATCAGTTTTTTATTTCGGTATTTACTTGTGCAATCTCGATTTCTTTTGAATCAGATTTTAATCAAAAGCCATTTTATAATAGCTTCATGTTTCAATAATATAATATACAAAATAATTTCTGTAAAAAATAATATTTTAAAATTTAAATCCACACGTGAGAATCACTTGCAAAGTCATACCGAGAACAGGTCTTACAACCGCGACGAGTGCTACGACGTAACTGAAGGCCTGGTATTTTTCTTCATCAGTCAAGAACAGAGTTGAAAAGACTTGCGCTACTTCAAAAATCACATTTACATAATTTAAAAAAATATTTCTATGGAGAAAAATAGAAAATAATCCTAAAATAAATTAAATTTCTAGATAAGTACGAATTTATGAACTCTTGAGGACCAATCAAAATGAACGAATCTTTTAATTGGCTTGCGCTAGAATTCTCATCGACTATATAAACGCCAGTTTCTCTGTTGCGAAAATAAATTCTGTTTAGTCTTCCTGGGGTAAGGATCGAATAAATTATTAGAAATTGCAAAATTCCTCGTTAATTTTAAAGTGTAGAAAAAGTAAAAAAAAGAAGATGAGGGGAAAGAAAAAAAGAAAGGAATCCTACGACATTTACATTCAAAGAGTTTTGAAATTTATTCATCCAGAAGCTAAAATCTCTAGTTCAGCTTTGGCAGTCATGAATGGTATAATAAAAGACATTTTTGATCGTATTGCCTTTGAAGCTTCTCGATTGACAAGAAATAATAAAAGAACAACTCTAACTCATCGAGATGTAGAGTCAGCAGCAAAACTTCTTTTATCTGGTTCGCTTGCAAGGATTACCATATACGAAAGACAAAAGGCGATTACTCTATACAACAGAAATAAAAGTAATTGAATATTTGTTTTGTTCTTGAATTGCGTTGTCTACTTTTGTGTTAAACCTGTTTGAAGTTTATTTTGTTTAATTTAAAAATGGCCCTTTTCAGGGTCGCCAAGTTTCTTCAACGTGGAAACAATTTTTTCATTCTAATCATGTCAAAAAATTTTCGAATTGTATAACAATTATTTCATGTATAAAATCTGAATGTGCATGAAATATTGATTAGGAATTACTGTTGTATATTATTTTTCTTATATATTAAATGAAAGTTCAATAGAATCCTTTAAAAAAGTCCAATAAAATTTCAATATAATCCAAAAATATTTTCTTCAAAAAATACTACTTTAGTTTTGAAATCAAGAGATACAAAAATAAAATATTAAATTAAATAGACGAGCCTAGATTTTTTATAACAAATTGTAAAAATAATTTTTCAGAGGGTGTTTCTTTTCGAAAACAATGTACATTTTTATTCAGAATTATATTTTTTTTACCTTACTTTTTGAACAAGCAAATGATTCACATTTAATAAGAAAGGATATTTCATAACAAGGATATTTCAATAACAAGGATATTTCATAACAAGGATATTTCAATAACAAAGGATATTTCACACAAATACAAAATGCATACAAATATTCAAGGTCTCTATTACAACATAAACTATTTGAAAAAATAAATTTTTATAAATTTAATATTAAATCTTTTTTCAAATTTATTATTTGAAATAATTTATTTTATAATACATAGATGCCTTGAATATTAGTATGCATTTTTTATTTCTGTGAATTATCCTTACCTGGCGCAACAATCAGAAAGGTTGGATTTTCTGGTTTGTTCTGATTGGTTCACGTTAGTTTCCACATTGACTTACATTTCTCTGGATCATAACCAATTCTGCCAAGTCTTCGAGAAGTTAAGGTCCAACAAATTATTTATTGGATTATTTGAAATTAGTCCTGAACTCAGAACGAGAAAAGCACTCAAGGAGAAAGAGATGGAAAAGAAGAAAGTGAAGGAAAAGAAGAATAAGGAGATAAAAAATAAAAAAGCGAAGAAAAATAAAGTTGTAGAAAAAAATAATGCAAAGGAAAAGAAGATAATCGAAAAGAAGGAAGCGAAGGAAAACAACAAAGTGGGGGAAAAGAGGAAAACAAAGGAAAAGAAGATAATCGAAAAGAAGAAAGCAAAGGAAAATAACAAATTGGAGGAAAAAAAGAAGGAAACCGGAAAAAAGAAACTGTACAAAAGTAAAATAGTCATTGAAAAGAAGAAAAAGATAGAAAATTACGGTTATTTTTTAAAAAAGATTTTGAAGATGCTTCAACCGCAGATTATGATTTCAAACGAAGCTTTGGATATCATGAATAATATAATGAATCACACTTTTGATCGAATTGCTGGTGAAGCCTCTCGATTGACAAAGGATAAAAAATGTACTACATTAATGCATTTAGAAGTGGAAAATGCAGTGAAAATTAATCTGTCAGGGTTGCTAAAAAAACACGCCATCATGGAAGCAACGAGAGCAATTATGTGTTACAATAGACAAAAAAATAATTGAATTTTTCGATTTGCGTTATTTCCTTATTTTTTGTTTTATTTTCAATGAATATATTCTCATGTTTTGTTTTTGATTATTTTTTTTTATTTTGATTGACAAACATGTTCAAATTTTATGTTGCAATTACAAAATGGCCCTTTTCAGAGCCGCCAAATTTATTTAACATGGGAACAACTTTTTAAATATATTACAACATGAATTGTTAAATAATACCTTTTTAACTCTAAAAAAAAATGTTGAGATGTTTTTTTTCGGATTTTTTACCTAATCGATTTTTTTACTTTTCATTTCTAAACGATATATTTTTTTAATATAAAAAATAATAATAAAATTAATTAAAAGTAAATAATGGAAAGTAATGAAAATAGATTTTTTTATTATAAATTTATCAATAATTTTATTTCCAGTTTCAAATATTTTTCAAAAGATATTATGAATATAAGTACAAATCTATTTCAGTTTAGAAATAGACTTTAATACGACCGATTATTTGTGAAAGACCACAAAGTAATAAAATATTATTGTTGTCTTCAAGGTTCGACGAAAACATTCAGCTGGAGTCGATGGCAACCTTCAAATTTAAAGCAAGGCATGAAAATTTAAAATTTCATAATACTTCCAGCCAGTCGAAAATTCAAAGAATAAAATTTTAAAGACTAAATTTTAATCATTTAAAACCTATAAATACAATAGGAAAATTTTTTTTAACAGGAAGTATTTTTTTAGAAACGAAATTACCAAAAGAAATTGGTTGGAGCCACTAATTTAAATAATTTTTTGAAATAAATAAATTCTCAACAATTAAAAACTAATTTTCAATATAATAATTTTAATTTTTTTTAAGTCCAATTTCTAGAAGGACATTAGATTTAGCAGCAGGATCTTTTGAGATATAAAATTTTACAGATTGCCTTAAATCTGAAGAAATTGTCAAGTTTTTTGGTGCTGAAAAAAATCATTTTTAAAACAAGTTTTGAAATGATTAACTGATTTCGCAGCTACTACAGTAATTTTGAATTACCTAGTGAAAAATGTTTCAAGAAAGTCACATGAATTTGTTTTCAATGTATTGAAATATATAATATTTAATTGAATTCAACTTCAAAGCCTCTTTTTCTTTGCTTTTTGATTTATTTATGGTTTTAAAATTAACACCTCAAGACAGTGTTTATTTTTAATTTAGTATTATATTTGTATTCATTTTTTAAGTCTTTTTTTATTTTTTTACAGTATTTATTTTTAATTTAAAGAAATTTAATAATTAACGTTTAAATTTTTTTTCATTTTTTAAAAATAAATTAATTTATATTTGTTTAAAAATTTCATTGAATATAAAAATATAAAGTCTGCCTCAAGCATTTTAGAAATTCCACATTTTATCAAAAATCAGTCAAAAATTCAGAAACTGTAAACTAAATTTTAATGATTAAAAACCTGTAATCTACCTCTAGCTGGGAATTCTGATTCCACTGTTACACCTATATCATCGTTGATCTAGGAAATTCAGGATAGATTATAATCACCTAATAATAAAAGTTTAGCGAGGGGATATTGACTAGCTACGCTGTTGACTGTGATCACGTGGTTTAGGTTGGTATCTGGTGAGGAGGCGGGCGCAATGTAAACAGAGCTAATGATATAATTAGTGTGAGCTATATTAATCTTATTACAAATCTGCTCGAGAAGTTTTCCGAAATAAACACCTGATTACAGCATAAAATATTACTAACTGCGATTAAAATTCCGCCCCCTCTTTCGCATGAACTAGTGTTCAACGATGTATCTTTTCGAAAAATTTTTTTGCATTCTTTTAGACCTTGTTTTGCGTCGCTTATGCCTGGGTATAACCATATTTTCGTTAATACAATAATATCCCACGATATTGAGGAAACCGATGTAGCGTTTCCTAAATCTCTTAATTTGGTACGTAAGGAGACACTGACGTAAGCCCCTCACATTTTGGAAGTAGACAGAGATTTCTGGTGGAGATGACGCAGGTGCACCTGCTGGAACTTCCTTCAGTTTTTTGGTTCTTTTGGAGATTGGATATCAATTATTCTTGGCATATCGTTGAAGAATCTAATAGTTTTGTTGGTATGCCCTTAATCATGGAGATCTTGTAATTTGTTCCTCAGTTTTTTGAGAAGATCTCTTTGAATTAAGGTCTGATCGGCATAACAAGTGTAAGGGCCCCCATATTTTGATTTTAGGCGCAAGAATTTATAATAATATATAATATAACACAAAGGAGGCACAGGTTATTCTTACGAAAAAATCCGTAACAATAGCATCGGCCCATACTAAGTTCTGCGCTAGTTGTACTTAAATTTCCGTAATACTGCCATCCTAATGAAGAAAGTACATAATTACTTTTGAAATTTGGCCCTTGTCCGTCTAAGCTGCCCTAGGCTGCGAGAGATTCTTTTCAATAATGTAATTATCGTTCTTGGGTAAATTGGACCTGCTCTATCGATTGGTGCAAACAATTTTTTTAAATATTAATTAACTATGTGAGAAACTGTATATGCGGCCGATAGTAAATACACAATTATTATGGCTCCTCCTATCTGCAACACTACGCACGTATCTGCGAGATATGCTTCTCCCTCATCAGCTTTCATCGGATTTTAGGGTGAAGTGTACGTACAGAGCGAGTATCTTCATCAGGCTTCAAGGCTTCATGCACTACGAAGTCTCATTTTTCGATTTCAAAAGCGTATTTGCATTTTAAAATATCAATATAATTCCAGTTATAATTGTGATAACTTTTATGGGTGATTGCCGAAGAGTTGACCATTTTAAGACCCTATCGTTTTTCACATATCCTTGATTGATTAATTTTCTCTAAATATGTCTGAGAAAAGTACACTCGTCGCCGAATCGAGAACCGGGCTCGGGGGTAGACGGTTCTCGATTCGAAGCTTTCGAGCGAGCAGTCTAATGTCAACATTCAGGACCGCGTATATAGTCTCTGAACGTACAAAAGTAAATGCGC
>JBAGKK010461733.1:0-17413 GCA_037177015.1 Euceroptres primus
TCGAACAGTATTTTATACCACGAGAGCCGAAAAATCATGTCAAAGTTGAGATTTTAAGGTTAGAGTGGTATAAATACATTTTCACGAAGTTATGAGTATTTGAATTTTAAGCTTCTTTTTTTAAAGAAACACAACATTTTTCTTGAAACTTTTATAACGTTAGTCTCAATTAAGATATTTGAGTTTTCTTTTTATGGTGAGGTTTATTGGCCTCTTTCAAAATCCGCCAGAAAATTTAAAAAATATTGAAAATTCGAAAAAACGGCGACGGTTTTTCTGAAAAAATTAAAAGACGATTGTCTCAAAAACGCCAACTTGTATTTTGTCCAAATTTTTTTGATAAATTGGTACTCATATGGACAATTCTTTTGTTGGTTACGTTACAGTTCCACGCACATTTTTCGAAATAACTTATTTTGTTTATTTTTTTTTTTGATGTTCGAGTTTTAGTTTATTCAAAAGAACTCAAAAACCCTTCAAAATGAGCATTCAACTGAAAAAATTTTCAATAGAAGCCGAGAAATTACAATTTCAAGAGCGTTGGAACCTTACACGTTTTTGCCGAAAACGTGTGATGAAAATTTTTTTTTCAGTTGAATGTTCATTTTGAAGAGTTTTTTAGTGTCTTTGAACAAACTAAAACCGGAATATAAAAAAAAAAAAATTATTTCGAAAAATGTGTGTGAAACTGTAACGTAACCAACAAAAGAATTGCCCATATGATGAAAAAAATAGATAAGTTTCATGCGGGCTAGACTACTTTTGTAAGCAGGAGAATTTTTTTAAATGAAATCGAATATTCGAATTTTTTTACAACTGACGGCACATACGAAAAAATATCAACAAAGAAGTTTTGTGCTTTAAAAAAGTTCTACGCAAAAGACCTCTGAATCTCTTATGATAACTTGCATTGTTTGTGAGAAAAATTCGAAAATGTGATTTTGTAAAAACAGAAATTGTCTTGAACTCAAAAATAATTTGGCCAATATAAAATTCGTTGGATAGTTTCCTTATGTAAACATAAATTTTTAAGAAATATTTGAAAAAAATTAAAAAGATGGGCGTTTCAATATAATCGATCTTATTTTTTAAATTGAATTCTGCAAACATAAAATGTCGATTTCATCGGAAACCCATCTTTTTACTTTTATCAAATATTTTTAAAAAATTTTTGTTTACAACAGGAAACCATCCATCGAGTTTTATGTTGATCAAACCATTTTTGAGTCCAGGACAATTTCTGTTTTTAGAAAATCACATTTTCGAATTTTTCTTACAAACGATGCAAGATATCATAAAACATTAAGAGGTCTTTTGCGTAGAACTTTTTTAAAGCATAAAACTTTTTTGTTGATATTTCTTCGTACGTGACGTCATTTGTAAAGAAAATTCGAAAATTCGATTTCATTAAAAAAAATTCTCCTGTTTACAAAAGTAGTTTAGTCCGCATGAAACTTATCTACTTAGTCCAGTCATTGAAGGTTTTTGCTCTGTTTTCTTTCCCATAAGACCGATTGACATAAAATTTTGTCATTATGCTCAAAAAACAAATCCTAACTCATGCCGATGTGCGCTGAACCCCCGGGGGTGAATGCCACTCCTTCTCAGAGGTGAAAATGTCAATTTTCAAAATAACCGCAGAAATCGATAGAGGGATGAATTCTAAGCAAAAAGTGTTATATGAACATATTTTGATAAGTTAATATTTTCTAAGTTATTCGTGATGGAAAATGTTCGTTTTTCATAAAAAAAACATATTTTTCAGCGATTTTTCTCAAATAACTCAGAAAATTGAAATTATATGAAAAAAATGTTACAGAGAAAATGAAGCTTGTAAAAAAAGAAAAAGATTGAGTTTCTTTTCATTCATGTAGGTGCAATAGGTGCTGAGATACGGCTGATTGAAGGTAACTTCTTTTCCAGCGGCAACTAAATTTGAAGCATTTGACGTGAAATAAGTAAAAAAGTTCATGTTTTTGAAAAAAATGTACTCAATATTTTTTTAAGTACTTCAAGAAACCTTTAAAATGAACTTGATATTAAGTCATTAGCATAAAAACTAATGACCGAAATAAAATTGTTTACTTGATTTTCCGAAAAAAATCAGTACTAAAACACATGGTTTTTTTACCAGAATTGAAATTAAAATTAATCCTTTAAAATTACATAAATGCGAGTTTGTTCTTTCATTAATTAGTTAAAAGGTGATATATGAAAATTCGAAGATCGGCAGTACAATTCGGCTGGTTCAGCAAGTTATGGTATGTGCTAATTTTTCAGTTCTGTGCAGTTGGGTATTTGTTTCTTTTCTAATTATTTAATTTTTATTATTTTTATATTTATGATTTAATTCGAAATTTAACTGTATAAAATACGAGGATACCTGTCAGAAACCTAACTTCACTTTTCAGTTTCTATTAGTTTCGATTATGCAGCTAAATCGATGACAGAATCGAGTTTTTGTGCTGCATTTGAAGATTTTAGCATCAATTATAAGTGAAAATGTTATCTCTAAAAAGTTATCTGCATTTACTATTATTTTAATATAGAGCTAATTTTTTTTTCTGTCTGGCGAAAATTTATATTAGTTAAATTATAGATTATAGATCAGTTAAATTGCTCAGTTGGGAGTGGCCGTAAATTAAATGGTTAGAAATGACATTAGAATCTTAGATGGATGTTAAACAAATTATAGATCCTTCTAAAAATATATTTCGTTAATATTAATGTTGATGTTTAATTGTTTCATTTTTTCTGTTTGATAAACCTCAAACTAATCTGAATTTCTTAATTGAAGGGTAGCAGTACAGAACTAGATAACCAACAAAATGTGAATTTTTCAGGAGAACGAAAAAACGTTCGGTAAAATCAAAATCACCATTTAAAGATAAAACAAAAGTCCACTTCTGTGCTGAAGTTTTGTTGAATTGAGGCCAAAAAAGTTTGATTAAAAAAATTTATCCAGTTTCGAGGAAATAGATGTAGAAGTTGACAATATCAAAGTGACAATAGCCTAAAATTAAAGCAGGCTTGGCTGCGGATTTTGATAAAAACTGCCATTTTAAGTTAAAAAATATAAAAACTTGCTACCGAGATATTGAGTTGCTGAATACGGGTAAAAAAATTTCGATATAAAAAAAGTTAGCCAATTCCGAGTAAATCGATCGATAATTTTGAGGATACAATTTCCTAAGTTTTCAGAATCTGGTTTGAATAGCGATTAAAAATCGAAGTTTTAATTTAAAAAAAAATAAAAACTTGCTCCTGAGATATTAAGTTTCTGAATACGGGTAAACAAAGTTCGATGTAAAAAAGTTAGCCAATTCCGAGTAAATCGACCGATAATTTTGAGAATGTAGTTACCATAACTAAGAACTCTAGTTAGATCAACTATTTTCTCCAACTAAGTTTTTTAGTTGACGATTTACCAGGAATTTTTTTCGGTGTAGGAACCATAAAATTTTACCTTTCTATTTTTTAGCTTTAAATTTCTAAAACACAGTGTTCTCTAAATTTGAATTGAACAAAATTTTCACTGATTTCATTCAGTGACCCATTTCTAGCTAATTCATCAGTGAATTTTAACGGAATTTCATTTAATTTCACTGAAACTCAGTCAAAATTCACTGATAAATTAGCTAGAAATGGGTCACTGAATGAGATCAGTGAAATTTTTGACTGTTCAAAATTTAGAGAGTAAATCGAGAAGTATGAAAATGATTCAAAAAATGGATCAATATGATCAGCAGCACTCTTATTCAAAAACAAATGTATATTTTTCCCATATGTTTTCAATAAAATAAATTTAACAAAATTGATCTGCAACGCTTTGATATTCTGAATTTACTCTGAATACATTTAGTTTAAAAACGCTGGGAATTTCTAGTAGAATTCACCAATTCACCAAAAAATAAATTATTCTCATTAGAACCTTTACTTCCTCATTAGCAAGTGTTAAAAAAAACTTTTAATTGCTTTAGTTCTCATCCCCCAATCTTCTTTCATTTAGTAAAAAATGAATTGTCACTTTTTCTTCTGTCACGTGAGTGACAGGGACAGGGACAACCCTGAGTTCATTTTTGCCATCCTCCCCTTATTTTCTATTCTAAACTCTCAAAAAATCTACAAAAATTCAGAGATACTTCTTAACAACTCTAATAAATTATTCAACAGCTTTTAGAGTTGAATGTTAAAAGATTTTTTAAATAAAAATCGTAATTGCTAAAGAAATATTTGAATCTGTTTCACTTGTACTGAAGTCCTGAGATTTGAAAGCTTTTGGGCCTAGGAAATTTGTGTATTAAAAAAATGCATAAAAATCTGCTTTTTTTCATTGTTTCATAAACGAATGTACAATCACGAATTATGTAATAAATTGAATGAAAGTTTTTTCCAAAGTTTTTACTCTTTCCCGCTCGTTTTATATTTTCTATTTTGTTACCAAAATTCTAAGTGATAAAAAATAAAATCGTCTCCATTTTTCTTTCCCTTCTTTTTCTTTTTGTATTAAATTTGTTTTATTTCGCCATTTGATAATAGTATAGAAAATAACAAGAGAATTGCCATGTGGCGCGTGCCGGCCACATTCTGACACAGGTCAAATAGCATTCTAGAACCCACGTTGCAACAGAATGCGGTCTATTGCAAAAAGGCTGGGTGCACGGTTCACTGCACAGGAAACGGTATCAAAAGTGTACGTCGAGACAATTGAGGATCGATATCGCAATTCGACGTTTTAACTGCACCAAGCTCTTCTGCCGTTTTTCTTACTTTTATTCCACTTTGTATAAAAAATTTCTCATTTATCTTCTCTTTTCAAAATTTAATCCATTGTGTAGAAAAAAAAATTCCGATCCATTTCTCATTTATTGCAAAGCGGTTGGTTGCAATACACTCAGAAAAAATTTTGTTTTGATTAAACAAAATCGTTTAGTTGATTTAAACAAAAATGTTGGTTGAACCAACCAAATTTTGTTTGAATCATCCAAATTTTTTGATGAATATACCAAATTATTATGATGCTGAGTCAGTCTCATCTTTTTGTTTTTTTTGTCTTTTGTCTTTAATTTAAATGACCTTTCTAATCGAAGACTGATCAAGGATCTAATGCCAAATTATTTATTTTGTTAAATCAATTTTTGGTTAAATCAACTAAAACTGTTGGTTGGGCCAACAAAAATTGTTTATATAACAAATGACTTTTGAAAATGCACGTAAGCTATTATGGCACCCAACCGTTAAATTTTTTATAAATTTTAATTATTTTAATTTATTTTTTATTTAGTTATCTATTTTATAGATTTAATTCATTGTTTAATCGATTACACGTGTTTTAAATAAACATGATCTTTTTCAAGGTTATTAAAGATTGTTTAAATAATAACATCCAACATTATAAACGATTATTTCCATCTCGATGGAAATAATCCCCCACTGAGAATTGTTTAAATAGATTATTAAAATATCTTGTACATCGAGATAAAATATCTAACAATGTATTTTTGCATGGAGAAAGAAAGTGAAACAAAAGAGGATTTTTAAAAATAACCCCTTATGGAAAGTACTTGAATATTGGAGAAGTCTCGGCGTCTGTTGATCCTCTTTTTAATTTTAGATCGAACCCCAAAGTAAATGCAGACCTCTCGACGTGTGTTAGGACACTTAAAGCTCAGGCATAAAACCAGACAGAACCTAGTTTAGATATTCTCGTTCTTCCTGCTTCCAGCAGACGAAATTTCAAGAAGTCCCTCTCGATATTAGACTGGAGGTATGGAGGTATAGGGGTATGGAGGTATCATTTTCTAAATGAAATATCCTCTTTTTTACAACTTTTTTTCTTATTTCCCAGAAAAGAAATTTCTTTTACTTTTAACGCAAAACGAGATATTAATTAAATTTCTTCCTTTGCCTTTAAACAAAAGTATGTCTTAAAATAACTTTCTTAATTATCTCTATTTAATTTTGATATTTTTAAAGTTATCGCACAGAAAATTTAGAAAACTCATTTCTAAATTATTGTACATGATTCCAGAAAATAAAGCATAATATAATAGTACAACATTTGTATAAATTCAATTTTCTTTAGTATAAAAAAAATGGGATACGTTTTGATTCGGGAAAGTTGAAAATTCAAGGAAAACACATACGAGTATATTTATCAAGAGAAGCGAAACCGTAACGGTAATACTGCGTGACACATCGCGTATTACGAGGAGCATTGAGAAATTACAACGACTTTTGTGGTGTACATTACGAGTCACGTGCATGCACGTGAATCGGCATAAATCTTTGAAATGGAATTCATACATTTTTTTATTCTTTCTTTTTCCATTGCATGCCCTTTTTATTGTTTCAAATTTGTAATGTAATTTCATTACATTACATACATTACATACATTAAATACATTACATTTCCATTGCATGCCCTTTTTAGTGTCTCAAATTTGTAATGTAATTTCATTACATTACATACATTACATACATTAAATACATTACATTTCCATTGCATGCCCTTTTTAGTGTCTCAAATTTGTAATGTAATTTCATTACATTACATACATTACATACATTACATTACATATAATTTCTATATATTTTCTGTTTAAACAGAATCTTTTAGTTTATTAGAGAATTTATTGTGAAGAGAATAAGAGCATTTATTTGTAGCAACTGCTTAAAAGTGCAGTGAGAGTTTTAGCTAAAAACCAGACGTCGATAAGAACATACGCGCATTTATTTTCACAGTACGTTAACTTCTAAAGGCTCTCAAGAAAATCAGTTACGTTGTCTGGAAAGAATGCTCGCGAAGTATGCAGCAATCGCTGTGGAAAATATACGCGGTATAAGATTAAGCGACTACCATCCACCAAATGGCTCGATATCTGCAAAATGGTGATAGTAAAAAATGTCTTCGATTTGTTCAGTTTTCCATTTTTCGTCAAAGAAGCACATTTGTTGCGAAAAAACGTTATTCTATTTTGGAATTATATTTAATTGAACGTTATTTTATTTTCGAATTATATTTAATTGAACGTTATTCTATTTTGGAATTATATTTAATTGAACGTTATTCTATTTTGGAATTATATTTAATTGAACGTTATTCTATTTTGGAATTATATTTAATTGAACGTTATTTTATTCTGGAATTATAATTAATTGTTTGACAATATAGATATTTGTTAGGACTATTCAACTTTAAAGGATTACATTAGTGAAGGGATGAAACTTTTTTTATATTACTTTTCTTTTCAAATGGGATTATTTTTCTACTGTAAAACTTTTGGTTTTGGAATTAGGTCGTTTTTAGAAAGGCAGTAAATTGTGGGACATTATTTTAATCTGCAGCGATATTATTTCAATCTGAAATGGATCATTATTGTATTGTCACAAACTTTTGTTTTTCTGTTTCTCATTTTGCTGCAGATTAAAATGATGCACATGGACTTTCTGTGGAAATGTTTTAAACTCAAGGAATGGAAATTTTTTGGCCCATTTGTTTTGCCGAATAATAGCTGTTTTTCCTTGATAAATTTTTCACCCTAAGAGTTAAAAATTAAGAGCTTAGAATCTGTAGAATTACGAAAGTTGTTATATAATATTTGCCAGCATTGGTAAATTTGAAACGTGAAAAGTTAAAATCAACACATTTGATTTGTTTAAAACTTTGGTTTCACAGAGATATCTGTTATCTGCCTGAAACCTGACTATCGAAAATTCGAATATTCATAACGGACTCATTGAAGGCTTGAAGAGCGATTTAGGGGTATCGATCATTGACGCACCCAATAAACAACAATTGAATGGATATACATAGGAAAAGCAAACTGGTTTGTGAATCGATTGCATGCACGGCTAACTGCGGTTCATAAGGGACGTTTTATTCGATGAAAGTATGAGCAATGTGATCACTGGATAATTATTATTATTGTCTCTCTTCACTAATGATAACCCTCCAATTTAGTATGCATTGTGAAACATTTTGTACGGAAGACTTATGACAGAAGAGCTTTAAATTTGACTTGGAAAGTAGCATGATTTTTATTGTGATTTATTAGGTTTTAGCTTCAGCGAACTTTTTCACCTTTTGCTAAAATTAATATTGATGATACCCAATTTTTTGCACGATGAGAAAAAAATAATGTACAGTAATTTAAAGGCAAATGAGGAATCCAATTATTCCATGATTCCTTCCAATCCTTTGAGGAAAAGTTGTCAACGATAATATTCAAACATCTTTATTAGAAACTTTGTATTTGTGAGAATTCACTTGACTGAATATATTTTTAAACATCAAAAAGCTTTTTAAGTTTCACGGAGAGAGCTTAATGAATATTATTTATGAAGGCAAAAGCTTTGAATGGGTTAAATGGCCCAGTTTTCAAACTTTTTTTCAAGTGGAGTTCATGAGAAAGAATGAAGCTTGCATTTCGCTTTCAGGGGGTGTAACAACGCCTCCGCACATTTTTCCTTTTATCGACCCCTCTTTGGTGCATACTTACGTTCTGTAACGATTTCTTCCTTGCCAACGATAAGAACTATCAGATGTGCGCGCTTCCATTTGATTTTAAGAGATATTCAAATTTTAAACCTTTTTATCATAAAAATGGTTACAAAGCAATTTGAAATTTTTACTTTGCATGAACTTTTTTTGACTACAAGTATTTTCTGCATGAACTTTTTGTGACTACAAGTATTTTCTGCTTTAACTTTCAATTCTTTTTATACTGTTTTCAGTCGTTTAGAGAAATTTTAAATAATAGTTATATAATTGGTATTTTAAATGTATTTCTAAATTCTTTCTTTTCGGAAGCAATATAAATATTCAGAACAGAAGTTTTTGTGGACAGGATTTCACAGGCTTTGGTTTTCAATCCTTCTTAGAAAAGTATTAAAAAGAAAAGGGAAGGCGATACTGATAGAAAGGGAAGGCGTAACTGATAAAAGAACACAAAGAAGGTTCTAAAAAACTTAAAAAGAAACCTGAGATCTTTCAGTAAAAATAAATTAAATCTGTCAACAGAAGCGGAACCCAAATATGATTTTAAAACCATCCCTGATAACAAAATTCTGTTTCAATTATTAATCTCATTTCTCCAGAAACTCACAGTCAAGTGCCACTGCTTTGAAGATCTGCAGCCAGTGGTAAGTGTCCCACCACCTCAACTTTAATTTCCCTAAGGTTATTATTCATCGAATTCGTGAATTTGTGATCCTAAATTACTACCGCAACCTTTCTAAAAGGTACAATTTTTTCTTGTTCAAATTATAGTTTCGTCAGTCACAAATGGTGACTTTTTTGGCCCTGTCGAATCCGCACATTCGAATTGCCCGAATCATGCGGAAGTTTCTCCACTTTATTAGGTTGCAACCAAGCAAAAGAGCTTGCGCAAAAGCTCGCAAAAGTGTAAGTAGTCAAAGCCGTTCGATGGTTCGCGAAAGACTGATCGCCAGTGGCTGAACGAACCACCTCGCTTCGGTAAAATTCGGATGTCCTCGGACACTTTCGACTTAATGTGTGACGTCATCATGCCGTACCATCGCGTGCTTCTACTACTGGCGCCTTACAGCCGATGCAGTCACTCGACAAGGGTTGTGAAGTATGATTAAAGGGTCTGTCGTGAAAAAAGGGAGGCTTTACTTTACATCGTCGCGACGAGATTTTTTTCCTGTTTTAACGCTAATTCTGCACAAACGTGCTTTCATCTCGTGAATAAGAATAGCCAATAAGAAAGATAATGCTAAAAGCTGTGAAGAGGCGGGGGGTATTTTTTATTCTAGGAGGAATTTTTTTCATGGAGGTGATTCATATTTTATTGCTGATGGAGCCCATTCGTAACAATTGTTTCCCTTGTGGAGGAAACTCGATTTTTCGGGTTCTAAAAATTATTCTCGCAATTATTTTTATATTTTATCCTTCTGCATTTATTAAGGCTTCAGGGAAAGAAATTACTTTTTATTGTAGATTATCCAAAACCTTTTTCTAGAATATTCTCCAATTTTCTAGAAACTTGTGCTTTTTTAGAATAGATTATTTTCTACAATAATTTCCAATTTCAAAGACATGTTTGGTTCTGCATGCAAAACTACTTTGATCTTTCAACCAAGGGTTTTCCCAATAATAAGATTTTCCCATCTTGATATGAAATTTTCTACGAATGTTATTTTCCTCGCTTTCTTCCGATATGCAACTTTTACGTAATAGACTATGTATATTCAGTCCTAACCTTGCTGATATTAAAAATTCAATTTCAAATTTTATATCCATCATATACTTAGGGAAAATTTAATTAACAGCCTAATTTCATTAAGATGAAAGCTCAGAATTCCTCTACTTCCTAGCTTATTTCTTTCACATTTACTGTCAGATATTCACTACAACTTACAGGTATTGATTTCATTATGAACGGGGAAACTCACAAAACTTTGCCCTGGAAAATAAATTCTGGAGGAAAATCAGAACGGTGGGAGTATTTGGAGGAAGGCTGAGCATGCAAAATAAATTCGAAAGTTTCATCAATTCCCCTCTTTCTAATCACATAGCCATTGAAACATACACATTCCTTCATGAGTGGGAAAAACTTTTTCCCTTGACGGCTTGATTGCAAAGTAGTTTGTCTAATTGAGTAGATTAGGAGAAACCTCGTCGACAGGAAGTACAACTTGTTTAAACTTGGAAATTCGAACTGCAGAGATAGACACATTCCTTTTAAGTCATACGAATGAATATTTAGATGCAATCTTCGACTCACAAAATCCATTAAAACATTACTCAGGCGAAATTATTAATCATCGATAAGTCATGATTGTGATTGAGGGAAATACGCGGCGATATTGTAAAAATTTAACGAGTGTACCATGAAGAAATAATTCTACTCTCTACATCTGAATTAGTAGTTTTCTACTAATGAAATAGTGCCGAATTGTTTACCCATTGCTTTAGTAAGCATTTCTACTAATTAATGGTGGAAAACTACTAATTAATGGTAGAAAACTTCTAATTCATAGTAGAAAACTACTAATTCACCTAGTTAGGCTTACTAAATAAATTAGTAACTCTTACTATGTGAATTAGTAGTTTTCTACCATTAATTAGTAGTTTTCTACTAAAAAATAGTAAAAATGCTTACTAAAGCAATTGGTAAATGATTCGGCACTATTTCATTAGTAGAAAACTACTAATTCAGATTCAGAGAGTAATTCTAATTCATTACACGTGGAAAAATTATGCATTAATGAATTATCGATAGTCATTGTACAAAAAATTATGCATATACAGTAAATCTAAAGGTATCAAAGTGTTGCAAACAAATAATAACTACATGCTTCAGAGGCTTTTCTATATTTTTCCCCTTTTTAAAAAATTTATCTTTTTTACCCCTTTTTTAAGAAAAAAGGATATCCTTTTACCCTTGTCCCCCCTTAAATGTGGACTGAATTAATAAATCCCAATAAGATTCAATGTTTTTAGGTGCATTTAAGCATATTTTAAGATTTAAATATTTTAAGTTGCCTTCAAAATTCAACAATTAATGAAAACAATATGGACATTTTCAAATCAGAAAGTGTTCAAGATTTGATAATTCCAATGCAAAACGACGATAATTTCTATATTTAAAAATAAGAAGCATTTAGAATTAAACACTTTCAACTTAGAAGACTACAAAAGAAAAAGTTTTTATGTCTAGACCGTTAAGCTTAAAAAATTCCATTGCCCATCATTTTAAATTGACAATTTTTTAATTTGATGTAAAATTAGTAAATTTCAAACTCGGAATGTTGAAAAATTTTTTAGTTTGATGTAAAATTAGTAAATTTAAAACTCGGAATGTTGAAAACTAAATAATTTTGAATTTTAAATGTTTAGAATTGAACAATATAAAATTAGAACTAAAGTTTTTGAATAAGAAATTGTTCAATTTCAGGCAATTTTAATTTACAATTGACCGAATGCATTTCAAATCAGGCAGCTTCTACACTTGAAGTCGCAGAATCTCTTAGGGACAAAATATTTTGTGTTTTAGAGGAAATTAGGCGATACGTATTTTTGCGATTTGTGAAAAAAAATTTTCTACGAAGTTATGGGTATTTGAATTTTTTGTTCTGTATTTCAAAAAAACTCAAATTTTTTCTTTAAACTTCTATAACTTTTGACCTAATTGAGATATTTACGATTTCTTTCCAGATTCTGGCAGCGTTTATCGTCTTCTTTCGAAATCCGCCAGAAAATTTAGAAAATGTTCAAAATTAACAAAATTGTGGCAGTTTTTCTGAAAATATTTATAGCCGATTTTATCAAAAAACCCACACTTATATTTTTTTGCCAATTTTTTGTCGAATTTGTACTATCATCTCGAATACAACTACAGATACGAAAAAATGTTAGGAAAATAGTTTGCACAATGAACAAAGTTCTACAAAAAGTTCTTTTACTCATTTATGATATTTATTTTTATTTATTTATTTATTATTTATGATTTATTTATTATTTTTGATCATTTCTGAGAAAAATAAAAAATTTCAATTTTCATGCACAAAAAAATTTTCTTGACTCCTGGTTTATGGAAATACCCATCAATAAGTAAATAAAAAAATAAATAAATACCCATGCCCATATTTTGTTAAATAGTTTTAAAAAATGTACGTTTATATAAAGAAGACTTTCTGTGAGTTTTACGTGAGCTAAACAATTATTATGGCCAGAAAATTATTTTCCATGAAATCGAATTTTCAAATTTTTTGCTGAAACGATTTAAGTTACAAAAATAATGTCAAGACTAAAAATTGTTTGCCTAAAAAGTTTTTATATTAAATATATATAAATATATTTCACATTCACCCTGCTATTTTTTAATAATGTACAAAAAATTTTTTTGAATCACAGATTAAAAAAAAATAATACTTGGGCCCACGTTTCGAGATTTTTATTCTCTATTTCTTCAGATTCTTTATTAGAGTCCTCGAGATCCGAAGAGGAATTATTGGATTCTGTAGATAATTTAGGAACCCAATCGTGTTTAGCAGTTTTGGCCATGTAAGAAATTTTTCATATCACCTTCATTAATCTCCATCTTCTATATGTAACATTTTTGTATTCCGGGATGGACAGCACCTTCTTCCACTCTCGCGTTTTCATTCGTCGAAAACTTTTTAGGCAAACAATGTCTTGTCTTGACATTATTTTTGTAACTTAAATTGTTTCAGGAAAAAATTTGAAAATTCGATTTTATGAAAAATAATTTTCTGGCCATAAAATTTTTAAAACTCACAGGAATTCTTCTTTTTATAAACTTATATTTTTAAAAAATATTTAACAAAATAACAAGGTGGGTGGTCCCATAAACCAGGAGCCAAGAAAATATTTTTGTGCATGAAAATTGATTTTTTTTTATTTTTCTCGGAAATGATGGAAGATATCATAAATAAGTAAAAGAACTTTCTGTAAAACTGTTTTAATTGTGCAAACTATTTTCTTAACATTTTTTCGTATCTGTAGTTGTATTCGAGAAAAATGCGAAAATTTGATTTCATGAAAAAAAATTCTCCTGACCACAAAACTTATTTAGCCCGCATAAAACTCACAAGATGTCTTTCCTATGATAGTACAAATTCGACAAAAAACTGGAAAAAAATATAAGTGTAGGTTTTTCGAGAAAATCGACTATAAATATTTTCAGAAAAACGACCGCCATTTGGTTATTTTCAACATTATTTAAATTTTCTGGCGGATTTCGAAAGAAGACTATAAACGCTACCAGAATCTGGGAAGAAATCTTAAATATCTCAATTAGGTCAAAAGTTATAGAAGTTTAAAGAAAACATTTGGGTTTTTTTGAAATACAAAGAAAAAATTCAAATACCCATAACTTCGTAGAAATTTTTTTTCATAATTCGCAAAAATACGTATTGGCCTAATTTCCTCTAAAAAACAACATATTTTGTCTCGGAGAGATTCTGCGACTTCAAGTGTAGAACCTGACTGATTTTAAATGGATTCGGTCAATTGTACTATTTTAAACGATTTAAATTAGTAACTAAACAATTTTTAAAAATATATATTTCCATCTAAATGAAAAAATTATGTATTATGAACGAAATTAATGATTTTCCAAACATAATTTTTATAAAATTTCCTTGAAAGCAATAGAATATTGCGGGGTATCCCATTTGATCCCATTTAGGTCCCAGGTTATCCCAGGGATATCCTACAGGGCGGAAATTTGGATATCCAAAGGTTATAACGGGATGTGTTTGGAACGAAAATGGGATATTCAAATGTCTGTAGGATAACCTGTAGGATAACCCACGGGATATCCTTCAGGGCGGAAATTTGGACATCCAAGGGATATACGGGATGTGTTTGGGACATAAATCGGATATTCAAATGTCTCACGTGGGATATTGAAATTGTTTGAATATCCCACGTGGGAAATTTGAATATCCCATTTACGTCTCAACCACATCACGGGATATCCCCTGGATATCAAAATTTTCGCCTTGTAGGATATCCCCTGGATATCCAAATTTTTCCTTGTAGGATATCCCGTCGGTTAATCCTGGGATAACCCGGGACCTAAATCGGATCAAATGGGATATTCCGCAATATCCTACTGCTGTTAGGGTGTTATAACATTTTTATAATATTGGTGAACTCAATCGAGCATTTAATATAGAGCTGAATAAACTTTAATGCAACATTTCTGATAAAAGGATTATTTCTTTTTGCCTCAAGCGGAAACGTAAAGGTTTTGAATTTAATACAATTTATTCCCCTATTTTCCCCTAATTTTGTGAAAAAATCACCCTATATCCCCTTTTTTGAGAGTATTTGGCGCGGTGAAGCCTGCAACTAGTTTTCAACTTTTGCAACATTTTGATACCTTCAAACTAATTGTATGTGTAATTTTTTGCATATTGATTATCGATAATTCACTATACGGGCTTATTTTAGAAACCTTTCACTTTCCAGTGAAAAAGTAAACGACAAAATTTCTGTAAGCACAACACTGGGAATTTCTCTATATTGTCAAAAAGTCCTACAAAATCATATATTGCAGCTGGGCAGACAATAACTATTATCTTAAAATTGTTACTAATGAATTTAAAAAAATTGATTTTTCAAAAGAAGCTGTCGGTATTTTATTTGTATTTAAAAACATTCGAAGGTCACTTTGCGAAAATTTAAAAATTAGAAAATGAAAATAAAATTATGAAAGAAAATTACTTGATTGGGTAATTAATTACGAAAAATTTGAGGAGTGTGAAGATGTAAAATTAAAAATTAGTTAAAAATGTAATAAAAGTCGTTAAAAATTATCTTTGAAGTAACCAAAAATATGTCATTTTCCTTGTGTGACGTCACTCGAGACATGTAAATCAGCAATTTCACATTGAACAAATTTTTATTTTTTAATTTAACCGTTACGGTCGAGCGTAACGATTTTTAATATTCTGCTACAAGTTAGTAATTAATCACAGATGTCCAGGAAGTTGGCACCGCCATTTTGGATTTTCCCCAAAATAATTTTGTGCTGAATTGTGCTTTATTGTGCTGCAAAGGATTTTCTTGAAAAATTAAAATTAGAGACACAATTGCCAAAATACGATTTTTGAGCCAGCACTACCATTTTGATTTTTTTTAAACAAGAAAATTGTGCTGGGTACATTGAAGCAAGCAAAAAATTATGCTGCAAACTCAAAATTCATAACACCAACCATTTTCGAAATAATTGCAAATTTACAAAAAATCGTCAGCACCGCCATTTGGAAATATCTCAAAACAAAAATTGTGCTGGGTTATCTAGAAAAAGCACAAAATTGTGGCGTCAAATGAATTCGAAAATTTTCGAAAATACCCCACTTTTTTGGGACCTGAAAATTCATATGTCCCGAAAATTGCCAAAAATCGAAATTTGAAAATGAAAAATTTCGATCTTTGAAAATTTTCGGGACATAAGTATTTTCAGGTCCCAAAAAAGTCGGGTATTTTCGGAAATATGAGCTTTAGAGAAATTGGTCATAAGACAATCTTGTGTTCACCGAGCACAATTCACCACAAATTTTTCATTTAAAAATGTCGATTTCTGAAAAGTTTCATGACATAAGTATTTTCAGGTCCAAAAAAATGGGGTATTTTCAAAAATATAAGAGATGGGGAAATTTGTCGCAAGAAAATCTTACTGTGATCGCCGAGCACAACACAGCACAAATTTTTCATTTTAAAATTTCCCTTTTGTCGGGTATTTTCGGAAATATAAGCGACAGAGAAATTTGTTACAAAACAATCTTGTTGTGTTCGACGAGCACAACTCAGCACATATTTTTAATTTTCAAATTTCGATTGACAATTTCGATTTTTGACAGTTTTCGGAATATATGAATTTTCAGGTCCCAAAAAAGTGGGATATTTTCGGAAATATGAGCGACAGAGAAATTTGTAATAAGACAATCTTGTTGTGCTCGACGAGCACAACTCAGCACATATTTTTCATTTTCAAATTTCGAATTTTGACAATTTTCGGGACATATGGATTTTCAGGTCCCAAAAAAGTGGGGTATTTTCGGTTATTTTCGAATTAAGTTGACAGTACAATTTTGTGCTTTTTGTAGTCAACCCAGCACAATTTTTGTTTTGAGATATTTCTAAATGTCGGTGCTGACGATTTTTTGGAAATTTGCGTTTTTTTCGAAAATTGTTGATGTTATGAATTTTGGGTTTGTGGCACAATTTTTTGCTTGCTTCAATGTACTTAGCTCAATTTTCTTATTTAAAAAAATCAAAATGGCGGTGCTGTCTCAAAAATCGTATTTTGGCAACTGTGTCTCTAATTTTAATTTTTCAAAAAAATTTTTTGCAGCACAATAGAGCACGCACCTTGTCCCGATCCACATTTTCACATGCTTTTTGTGCTTAAACTCTATGATGAAATAAGATAAGGTCTATAAAACAAAATATCTATTTAAAGCTATCTACAACAGAATCATTTTTCTTCATGAGAATCTGCATTTTGTTTAATAAGAACCTAGTCACAGGCTTCAAAAGTATGTCCCTCAAATTTTGACATTTCGACCGTAACGCTTATGTTTGCAGATTTATTGTAAATAAGCCAGACCTCAAGCGATAAAAACTTATTGAAACTTAAAATTTAAGTAATAATAGAGGGTAAAGGCCAATCTAAATTATTGTGCTCATTTTCTTATGAGAGGAATCATAATTTTAAAATTTTTTAATGTAAGTTTACAGACTTGCGCTCTCAGATAAAAAATGTTTTTTAAATAATAATTTTGGTTCTAATTTTTCTACTTTTAATAGTATTATCTTATAATGTGAAATTCAATTTTATCATAACTCTTATAATGTTTTATTCATAGTTCGTTTCAAACAACCTTTTAACAATCCTAACCTCAAAATATA
>JBAGKK010461844.1:0-17412 GCA_037177015.1 Euceroptres primus
CACTCGCTTCGCTCGTGCGAAAAACGTCTCGTACGCTAAATAATCACCTCTCACACACGTATCGAAATGTACTATTTTTAAAAGTCACATCTTTAGAATTATTACACTACACGCAACATACATTAGCTTTTGTTTTTTTTCGGTAAGTAACATTGAAAAACCCTTTTGTGTGATTTGAATATTTCAATATTTCAATATTTAAAAGTTCCATTAGTTGGAAAACTGGGGATGTAATCACTTTCTGCATTTCGCTTGTTGACTTTGCAATCTTGCTATAAATGAACTGATTCGAATTTACGTTTTCCGGAATGCCTCGGTCTACTATGGACTGTTACGTTCAGATGAAGTGATTCGCTGCATTATTTGTACATATTGTTTACTACTTCTGTATCCTGCATGTTCTCGTTATCAGAATCAAAATGCGAGAATTTTATACACTACAAGAATGAATCGCATCAGTGACACAATAACAAATATGATGTGTATTCTGTTGTTTACTTTCCTCTAGACGATGCAAGGTTCTTTTATGTCAACTAGTTACGGGAATAAATCTCACTACATTAGATGTAACACGTAATGTCAGTTTTTATGGAGCTTTTATACCTTCGGAAGAATTTGTAGCTTTTATACAGAGTTTTTTCTGCAGTTGTTTCATTTTATGAGTTTCGATTAATCTTTAGAAAATAATCTTCACTCTTCATTGTGCTTTATCTTTTTCATGTAATTGGAAATCTATATTCTTCATTAGTATTCCTGATTAGTAATTCAGTTGCACATAATGTTTTCATCGATGTTTCTAAATCACTGATGGCTTCCGAGAATAGTTGATTGCAACACACTATTAAGTGTATGATCCTTTCCGTTGCGTATTGCAATATTACCGGTACTCGTTGATAAAAGAGTCACAAAGTATTGCGAGACTGCAAGTATACATTATTAGGTTAAGCACGCATCGATGCTATGAAATTTTCAACTGATCAATACCGGATCTAATAATACGTTAGGTTCACCGAACGCTTCATCAAGACTGAGTATGACATTTCTCCTTCACACTAAATCCAGAAGTATCATTTTTAATCCGAAGTTGGATCGAAACGTTACAAACAATTGAAAACTACGTTACTACTACATAAATATATGGTTATGTAGTGATTATATAGTTGTCAATTGTTTGTAACGTTTTGATATTTTTGGATTGAGTGTGTTTTATAGATTCTCCACCGAAGAAATAATTCGTTATACTTTAGACACTGATTTATTTCAGAAAATGAAAAACACTTATTTCGGAATATTGATCCTTCTACGTTTAGAATATTCCGCTAAAAATTCTATATCGTAAAATATTATGCAATATAAGTTGTGATACAAGTGGCAGCAAAAGTGGAGGAAAATAATTCTATCTCCTCAAGTAAGTGTGGAGGCTGGCAAAATAGGTGCAATCGATTTCCACTTCAGAGGTCGAAGTTCAAGATTCAAGTTACTGCTTCTGTTGTGTCGTGATTGAGTAGATAAAAGTTATACCAGAAATTCATTGCGTAGGAAAATTAAGGTTATAAAAAAAGAGGCACTTAAAATTATAGTACTACCTAAATTTCACACTGAATATATAAATGACACTTAAGAGAAAAATATTGTAGAGCTGCTGATAACGAAACTCGTGTATTGATTTTAGGCTGATATGTGTGAGTTTTTAATAGCGTATAATTATTTATCCAATTTTCCCTCTTCGCATGCAAATAAGTCTCCGCCTCTTTCCTCCAGTTATCATGTTATGACTATTGTGTAAATTTTCTAGGCATACATACTTACGTGTGCTAAGTGTACTTTATCGATCCTCTCGGTTAAACGAGAGTGCAGAAGCGACAACCGATAATTCCTTGTGATTTGGTGCAAATCTCACGCAATGGCATGTAAATGGCTTCCGCGTGATTCTAATTGTAAAGCCTGCCTTTGAACTGTTCGCGTCGAAGGTTGGACGTAAGTTTAATTTTAATTACGAGTGACAATGCACGTGTTTGAGGTTATCCTCTCGCGGTTGAATTATTGGCAGTGTCAATAAGGTGTCAGGTGGGCTTACTAATGCAATCCTGCTTTAATTGAATGCCGGATAATTAATGCAAGCTTATTTGTATGGATGTCACTTACGGGTGTTGCATCGTCATTTCAAATCCGATCGTTAGGTATATACGACTCGTGAAATTATTCATACTTTGATACTTGTTATTTTTATATTTTGTTTGAGAAACTTTTGAATATTTACAAAAGTTAGATAAAGAATCTATAATCAGTATTTTATTAGAAAATGGTCGCTGACATCATATACACTGTTAGAAAAATCTGAATTAAGCTTCTAATACAGTATATGAAGCAAATATGCCGTACGGATATTGAAATCTAATACACACACGCATATTAAATTTAATACATAAGTATCTTAACCCTAATACAAAATGTATTAGTTTTAATATAAATGTGTCGTAAGTTTAATGTACATTGTATATTAATCGTCAGCTAAGATACAGTATATTAAAATTAAGATACATGCACCTACATTAATCTTAAAAATTATGTGTATATTAAATTTAAGATAATTTCTAACAGTGTACGGTAAATGCAAATGTCTTTATTACACACAGTAATCGTTGAAATAAGTAAGATGTTCTTTTGATTTATTTGCAAAATATTTCACTTTTAATGAAACAAGATATGAAAGTAAAGTGGTTTAAGATGGATATCGTTACACTTACTGCAAAAATGGAAACTCGCGGCTGACCTGTCTTGAATTGCATCACTTGAGAACTAAGTTGTAATATATTCAGACTCGTGGTGTGTCTTAACTACTACGATTCCCTGGTTAAGAAACACCACTTGTGAAACTATAAGTATCTTTTATATTTTCTTCCTGCATTATGAACAAACTTTATAATGTAACATTGAAATCTTACTGTGTGCAACAGTAAAAATAAAGTCTTAAAATGTTTACAGCTTATTAAATTCAACCAATGTTTAGTGCATAAGTTTATCCTTGTTTAACTGGTTTTATTTAGAATACACTTTAAAAGAACTCTTAAAGTAAAATTTTCTTTTTACAGTGTAACATATTTCAGTGAACTTGGGAAATTAACGATTTTATATTTCTTATTGTATCCGAGCATATTTCAAAATTTAATATCGTTTCTCTGTTATCAACTTTTGCAATAGAATTAAATCGAAAATCGATTAATGAGTAAGAAGCGGTAACTGAAACTTCAAACTTTAAATTTATTCCTTTCAAGAGCATTCATATTAAACTGTGACTTATAAAACAGAAGCTTGACATAAAGGCTGTTATGAAGAAATCAAGTCTTGGTTTTATTAAGACTGCTGAAGTTATCTGAATAAAAGCAGGACTACTTTCATAAGGGTATTAGAGTTAAGTACCTTGAAATGACTTAATGAAATTATAAAGCGTGAAAGCACAGACGCATTACGTCAGTCTGTGAATTCATAAACTCTTACAACTAAAATTGCACACCATAAGTGGGCTTACATGCATTTCAAACTATTACATTATTTGCATCAATTTACATACAGCACGGCTGATATTTCATTCGAGCGAATATTTCTCTCTGCGAATATATATTTAAGGATGAAATAACACTATACATCCCCAAGCACATAAACATGAACTTATTTTCGTTTCCCACATGGTTATCACAGTGGTACTTCTTTCCTTTTTTGCTGAATTCTTTTTCATGATTTAATTTTTCAATTTTTCTGAGCTTTTTGATTTTTTTCCTTTCCTTTTTTTTCCTGCATAATCTTGCTAAAAACGCAAGATCTTTCAGTTTAAAAATGTGGCTCTTGTCCCGAATTTCCCGGAGGATTTTCAAGAACCATTAACTTAACAAGCCCTTCGAAAGAATTTCTTGTTATAACTAACGAGTCCCTAGAGGTTAAGAGTGGCAATGAAAAATCGCTCTGGAAACTTTCGCTTTAGCACTTTTTGTCAGAATTCACATTCAAGTTCCCATTTTTCGCTTGAGCGAAATCATTAACCTAAAAAATATGGAGGTCATAATGGATCCAGAAATCAAGACGTTATAGGAGTTGTATGAGATAAGAAAAAAAGGCGGAGAGGGGTAGATAGAACGAAAGTGAAAGATTAGCTGCAACTGTGAAACAGAATTTGAAACAAGAAGTTGATATTTTATTCAGGCGACACCAAAAACTAAGTGCCTTATTCATGTATACGGTTGCAGAAACGTTTCCACATTCGACGAATATATTTATTGAAAAATGTTTACGATTTCAGTTCCACTGTTTTTAGTTTACTGGCAAACTATTCAATTTGGATTGCATAAATATTTCCATTTATTTGTTTACTGATTTATTTATCCACTTTGTATTTTATTTAGAAGCCAGTAAAATAATTTGATTAAAAAAGTATTTTGACTTCGTCGCGAAACAGAACTCGGTCATTTTTACAGGGAGTAATTTTATAGTAATTCATTCTCTATTGGCTTCAACAGAGGAAGCTAGAAAAACACCACTATTTATAGATACGGCTGTATATTTTTAAATACCTCCTCGACTTAAGAGAAGCAAACGGAACTTCATAGTTCGAATTCTTTTTCTACTTCGTTATTGATAAACAATTAAGGCTCGATAAAAACTTGATACAATTGAATTCAATACGTACAAAATAAGTAGAGAAATAATGATAAAAAATGTAAATATATAAACTTCCATTAATTATATCAAAGAATTGCAAAAATTAATTTAACTCATCTAATTTATTAATGAACTATATAAGAAGACATAATTTAATTTTTTTATTAATTACATAATTTATTTTTTCATTATCATCAATTAATTTTGTCACCCATTTTATCCGCACTTTTCAGAAACAAGACGATTTACTGAAAGATAAATTCAAGCAATATTTTTTCTTATAAAGATAACACTGAAAATAAGAGCCATTAGTTCTAAGCTCCTAATTAGAGGATTTTCTTGAGAAGCTTTTTCAGCTAAAGGGAGTGCGGAATTGTTTAGTTAAAGGATCATAGGCGATCTGAAGGAAATCCGCTAAATAATTTTACTCTGTAGATAATCCTCTCGGAAAAATACCTCTTAATTGTGTGAGAATCGTATATTCTTCGAGTTTATTTTGAAAGAAAATTTTCAAACTTTCAGAGCCAATAGGAACAAAATTTTAATCAAAGTCTTGATTCTTCTGATAAATTATATCCAAATTTTGATATTTTTTTATGAGTGGAGAAAATCAATTTTTATGAACTTTAAGGGGCTCTTTACAAACGAACACGCGTAATTGATTTGATATCGAACGACCCGAACCGCGCCTATTTTCTTCACAAATTTCTTACGCGTTCTACGTCATTGCTTTCTTTATGGTGTAAAAAAAATAAACAAAGCTTATAAAATAGAAAAAAGAAAAAGAACAGCAATGCACACTGCTTTCGAAAGAGAATATCGTCGTACATTCTCTTGAGCGTTTGAACTTTACCTTGAGCGACAACGAAGTTTCATTCTTCCTCCCACTATTTGTAAAACAAACTAGCTTCAGTGAATTTTTTTTGTTCACACAAACAAAAAAGGAGAAAAAAAATTTCAAGTGTCACAAAAAGAAATTTTTAATTTCGAGATTATGTTGCTTTTTCTGAGTCAGGAATCTGTTCTTAAAAAGTTGAAGCAATTTAAATGAAGTTTTTAATTTCAGTTGTAAGCAACTCAGTTCTAAGTTAAAATTAGATTTCGAGATTGTATGAAGGTAGCTAAACGGGACTTAAACCTATTACTGTTTGTAATTGCGACGTTAAACTGGATTTTACTTTTATCCGCAAACCGGTAGTTTTATGCTGAACTATTTTAAAAATAAAGTTGATTATTTACAAAGCAGAGTTGGGAAATTCTAAACATTTTTTAAAATTAGATTTTATGGCGAATACCTGCATTTGCCCTTCACTCGGTTAAATAATATTAATTAATATATTATTTAAAATATGAATATATCGATTACTATACGATTTCGATTTTGGCAAAAAGAGAAAGATTTTTATTAAATCAAAAGAAAAAGGTCTAAAAAATATTTATATTCTGAAAATTTGTGTGTAGGAGAAATTCATATCACGTTTTTTGCAAATAGTCGGGAAGAAAAATGAGTAAGAAAGGTCATTCCACTCATAAAAGTCGAGGCATCGATTTTCTAAAGAATTGAAAGGTTGAAAAGCCCTTACGTTTTCAAGCTTTTATTTATTTTCATAATTTTTCAAAACTTAACCCCTTAAGAATATTCTACTTCCATATTGTTAACCTTTGACAAATTTAATAATTTTAAAAATTAATCACTTATAATTAAATTTTTCTCGATCATTTATTTTTAATTAAAATCTAAACAATATTTTCTCCAAAGGACTGGGACCTCTTTCCACTCAAATTAGAGTAATCTAATGAAAAGAATAGTAAAAAATGTGGAAATGGCTCCTGAACAGAAAGAATAGCTCTTCTTTAATGAAAAGTAATTTCTCAGTTATAATGTTCACTTGAAAGCAGATAAGAAATTTTAATTCAAAATGGCTGTAAATATAAAAGCTGTTTTCCCCTTTTTATTTTTAAATGTGTTGTGAAATTGTGTCTAAAACGGACACCTTAACAATAATCAGCTTAATACTTTCAGGGATTAAATAATTTCTAGAAAAAGAGTACATTTTGAAAGTCTACATTTTGAACGTTTTATCAACACGTGCGGATAAAATGGTCAGTCCCAAAGAATTAGCTTAAACATGCTTATTTTTCTGTTAATTTCAGCAATAAGGTTGTTAAATGCCACATTATAATATTTTGTTTATCATTTTAGCATTTTTATTATACACATTTCACGAAATATTGTAAAATATGAGGTAAAATAGGGTATGGTTATATTGAGGTTAAAAATACAATAAATTATTATTTATAAACCAATTATTGTTGTCAAAATAACAAATGAAGAACATAGTTTCATAAAATGAAAATATTTTGCATAATATAATTTTACACTGGATTTTACTTTTATCCGCAAACCGGTAGTTTTATGCTGAACTATTTTAAAAATAAAGTTGATTATTTACAAAGCAGAGTTGGGAAATTCTAAACATTTTTTAAAATTAGATTTTATGGCGAATACCTGCATTTGCCCTTCACTCGGTTAAATAATATTAATTAATATATTATTTAAAATATGAATATATCGATTACTATACGATTTCGATTTTGGCAAAAAGAGAAAGATTTTTATTAAATCAAAAGAAAAAGGTCTAAAAAATATTTATATTCTGAAAATTTGTGTGTAGGAGAAATTCATATCACGTTTTTTGCAAATAGTCGGGAAGAAAAATGAGTAAGAAAGGTCATTCCACTCATAAAAGTCGAGGCATCGATTTTCTAAAGAATTGAAATTACACATTATAATTTTGTTGAAATAACAGTATACATAACCTCAAATTCGCCTCCTTCCGGTATGGCACGAATGTTTGAATTATATTTTTAAAAAATTTCACGTTTTGTAACATAATACGCGTGAAGTTTTAAAGAATATTCACAATAATTTTGTTGTAAATGTTCATTATAAACGAAGACATTTTATACGCAAATTTTATTCATAAATAATTGCTACTAATCAGAAATCGACTCAGTAAATTTAAAAACAAAGTAGGTAGAAAATTTATTTTTGAACTGTTATTAATTTTATAAATAAATTTATTACTTAAGTGCTCATTTAAAACAATACTGGAGTAGGTGTATCGCTTGATTTATTTTCTGAATCTTATAAAAAAGTTTTTTGCGGTATAAAAATAATTTCTCTCATTTTGTTATAAATTAATTTTTATAATAATATAATTATTTCTTGAAAAATATATATTAACCCAGGAAGTAAAAGTTAAGTGATGTTAAGTAATACTTTTTTGTTTAACTTATAAGCTTGACAATATTTTATCTTTCGATTTTTTTACATTCTAATCGTAAGACTCACTGCATATATTTCGGTATATGCGTAAAATCACATTTTTATATCAACACGAGATTAGTACGTTTTAACGAAGACAATAGTTTATAACTTTTCAGTTTTTTTATCCTAATATCGTGAGGTCAATATTATATTTCCAGGTATCTTTTATGCTACTCTGTAATAAACTTTCAATTAATATTGTAACAAACATTGCATTTTTATGTATAACACAAAAAAATACTGTAATAATTATTCGTTAAAGTCGCTGCAGTTTTCGTAAATGAATACGTTGGTCTTTGGGGGAAATCAATATTGTAATTCAATTTTGAGATTACATCATGTTATTACCAAGTAGGTGAAAACTATTATCGACATTTATTATGTCAGTTTACATATTTACAGGTTGAAACGATTTGCTATAGATGTTTATTGCATGCAACAGTATTTTTGAGTGAAAACCTGACGTTTATTTCCTTTAAATAATTAATTATTAACGATTGCCCATTTTATCGGACTGCCCATTTTAGACACAATTCCCCTACTCTTTTTAATCTGTAAGACGAATAAACAGCATCGTTCTTTCATTATTGGACATATTATTAGCTTGACATTAAAAGCATTTATGTAATAGCATTTTCGGTTTTCAAACAGGATTCTAGTCTTTATAGATATGAAGTGATACTTTTTCTATTAATTAGATAAGTATAATTAGGAGATAGTAATAACTAGAAAGGACGTGGCAAAAAATCGAGGAAGCAGAAAAAACAGATTGAAGCGAATTAAATAATCATTTTTCTCTGAATTATTTTGAAAAGAGCGAAAGGTTTCTCTGGACAAAAAAACTCTACATTATCTAAATAACTAACGAGTATCTATTTGAATTGTATAATGTTATCTGCGTTACTCCTTTCAACGTGAATTGTTTGTAATGCACGTCCAGAATGCAAATTTCTCTCTTTGAAATCTACATCATTAAAATGAAATTTTTATAGAAATAATATATTCAGGGTGTCTACGCTGGGGCTTACCAAAAAAAAACTGCAACCTGGCATAAACGGCCATAAGAATAGAATTGGCGTGTAAGACGGGTTGCATACTTTTCGATAAGCCCCCAGCGTGCAAATTTTGTCAATTTAACTTTTAATTACTTTCGTTCAGAGATTTTATTATTGTATATTTTAATTCTAAAGTTGAGGAATGAACATGATTGATTTTCTATTGTCGAATGATTTATCTAATTAATAAATTAATTGATTTTACTTTTAATTTATAAATGCTAAGTAAATTATCAACACTTTAAAAAGTATATAAAACCAAGGATACGCAAAACACAAAATTTTAATTTTGTGTTTAAATTTAAACTAAAATAGTTTTTATAATTATCATTAAGCATTATTAAGTTACAGCTAATTTAATTTTCAAAAGTGTTATCGACTTTTGCACTTACGTACAGAAATTACTATATTCACCAAGTGGTATTATAAATCACTTTATTAATCCCTCGATGATACTTAAGTCGTGGAACATAGAACCAGTATCGTGTGCCTTAAATATAAATTAATCTAATTATTTTAATCTACGATAGAGGTACAAAGTTTCCACATTTTCCCAACATGCATTAACACTTTCATTTCCCATTTCAATTTCAGTCGCTTTGCTTATTTTCTCTTGAATTCAATGTCCTTATTTACGTCCTGGTTCTTCGACTCTTATCCTGAAAAAACATACTACCTTTTACAAAACTATTTTTGTTTCGTACAATTGTACAAATTTTAATTCCCTTTTTCTACTTTTTAAATAATTAAATATTTTTATATATATTCTACTAACTACTACTAATTTACTAAATTAGCAATATCTCTGATCAATTTTTACTTTTCAATTTCATTTTTGTGAAAATTTTCAATTCTCTTTTAGTAGATTTATTTTTCCCACATCAATAATTTGATTGAAAAAAAAAACTTAGTATTCGCCGCCTGCAGTGCAAATAATATTTGATTGGCATCGCAAAACTCGATGTAATCAAATTTTTGTTTTGTTATCTCTCAATCGAACTGCAGGTATTGTACTTGAATTCAATGCATATTGTTTGAAAAATGAATAAAATGTTCGACCTTCCTTCTCTCATGAATGTAACTTATTATTTGTACATATTTTTTGAGCAGTCAAGATTCAGAATTGACGTACATGTAAATGAAGCGCTTAACTCGTTAACTGACCTATCCAAAGGTATAACACATAATAACATAACCTTATTTCGCGATATAAGCTATCTTTTATCACTGCATATTCATTTTTTAATTCCTGCTTCCCCTAACTCAGAACGAATTTATGCGTACATAAAATGTGAATTTTCTTTTGTGTAGGGAAAACTCCATTATTGAAAACCAACAGGTATGAATGCATGAGAGGCTAATATTTTTTTCAACAATGTTTCATTGTGTTTCAAAAAAGAAAATCGGAAAACGAGACTATGCTTGCAGATTCTGTTGTTTTTTTTTTTTTTTGTCTAAAAGTCTGCTACTAGGAAAAAGGAAAAATAAATACAGTTCCTGCAAAGGATTGTTTTCAAAAAGGATTGTGTTTTCTATAAAGAGTTTTGCTAGCAATTATTATTCAATAAACTCGGAGGGAAATTCAATTTTATTTGCTTCTAAATGTAAGACTATCAAATTTTTTGAATTTGAAAGCTTGGAAATTAAAAGCTTTTTACTTTCTACTTTTTCCAAATCCTTAAGAAATTTGCTTGATGCAAATTAGAATGATTTCTGCATGTTGTACGGAATTCTAATGAACTTTTTCATCTTTCCAATGAAATTAATTTTCGGTGTTATCATGCATCATATTTCGGAAGATTCAAAAGGGATGCATAGTTTGTGTCTTGTGCATGTTGCTTGGCCCCAGCTGCTATGACTGGTTTATATCCAATGTGCACGTACATACATTACTTGAGAGAATGCATGTTAAAGCCGATGTGTCTCGTAGGTTGGGGTAGGTTCAGGTGTGATGGATGACTGTATCAGGCACCCTGTTGCTGGAATAACATCAGCTCTCGTAAGACGTCCTGTAATTTATCTATATACCTGTATAGATAACAAATAATCTGATTAATCATGGTTAGGTTAAGTAAGCTTCACCTGCCAGTATCAATATTCCAACTGAAATAATAGCATCTTGATTACTTTCCCAGGGTTCAAATTTTGCTTAATGACTTCATGAGTTCCAGATTTATTATCCCAATTATATTTAAATCTTATAAAAACCGCGAATCATAATAGGTCCCCTATTAGTCTCCTTTTTTTTCTTCATCCTCTAATACACACCATTTTTGAAAAATTTTCACTTTTTTCTTTTTTTCTAAAATAAAAAGTCTAGATTCTAGAATCCTTTAGAATCTTCAAAACTTCTTTCCAAATCTACAAAAACCGTCTAGAATTTAATAAAATACTCCACAATATTTCTAGACTTTTTAAGAATCTTTAGATCCTCCAGAATTCTGTGTGAAGATTTTCAAAAACTGTAGATTCCTTTAGTAAGACTATTTATTTTGTAATAATAATAGAATTACACGAACAATATCTGCACAGAATATTTTTATTGACTTTTGCAGTTGGAATGCTTTAACGCATGAGTAATTAATTAGTGTTTGATTTCTCATTTTTTTAATGTTCTTATTATAAAACAAAGAATTTTTTCATTACATGAAAAGTATATAAAAGCTTTAAATGAGCGGCTGAAAGTAAAAACGGGACAAAAAAATTTGTGAGTAAAAATGGAACATCAATTTTTCGGAGTAAAAAGGGCACATAGAAATCTTCGGAGTAAAAACGAAACAAAATTTCTTCAGAGTAAAAATGCAACAAACTAATTCTCCGAGTAAAAACGGAACAAACGAACGTACGGCTGGTGGGAGGGGATATATCCCCTCCCACCAGCCGTGTGCAAGATCAGTTAAAAATATCAGTTAATTTAGAAAAAAGCAAAAACGGTTACAGAAATACCAACTTTCCACTTTTTGGAAAAACTAGCCAACGAAATAAATCAGGACTTTTCCAATAATTAAAAATTTCCACATTTCTTTGCTCCGAATGTTTAATAAGAGTCTCCTTGTTACAAAAAAACGTTTACCGGACAGCGGATTCAATTAAAAATATCAGTTAACTTAAAAAAAGCAACAACGGTTGCAAAAATGCAAAATTCCCACTTTTTGGTGAAAGTGGCCCACGAAATAAATCAGGGCTTTTCCGATAATTAAAAACTTTCACTTTTCTTTCCTCCGGATGTTTGATAAGAGTCTCCTTGTTACAAAAAAAAAAGTTTACCGGACAGCGGGTTCAATTAAAAATATCAGTTAACTTAGAAAAAAGCAACAACGGTTGCAAAAATGCAAAATTCCCACTTTTTGGTGAAAGTGGCCCACGAAATAAATCAGGGTTTTTCCGATAATTAAAAACTTTCACTTTTCTTTCCTCCGGATGTTTGATAAGAGTCTCCTTGTTACAAAAAAAAAAGTTTACCGGACAGCGGGTTCAATTAAAAATATCAGTTAACTTAGAAAAAAGCAACAACGGTTGCAAAAATGCAAAATTCCCACTTTTTGGTGAAAGTGGCCCACGAAATAAATCAGAACTTTCCCGATAATCAAGAATTTTCACTTTTCTTTGCTCCGAATGTTTGATAAAAGTCTCCTTGTTTCAACAAACAAAAAAAAAAACGTTTACCGGACAGCGGACAACGGTTGTAAAAATGCCAAATTTTCACTTTCTGAAAAAAGTGGCCCACGAAATAAATCAGAACTTTCCCGATAATTAAGAATTTTCACTTTTCTTTGCTCCGAATGTTTAATAAGAGTCTCCTTGTTACAAAAGAAAGTTTATTTGACCGCAGGATCAGTTTAAAAATATCAGTTAACTTAGAAAAAAGCAACAACTGTTGCAAAAACTTCCACTTTTCGGAAAAACTGGCCGACAAAATAAATCAGGGCTTTCCCGATAATTAAAAATTTCCCTTTTTCTTTGCGAGGGATGTTTGCTCAGAGTCTCCTTGTTACAAAAAAAATGTTTACTGGACTGCATGATCAATTAAAAATATCAGTAAACTTAGAGCGCACGGCTGGTGGGAAGGAGGCACCAGCCGTGCGCTCGTTTGTTTCGTTTTTACTTGGAATAGTTTACATTTTGTTACATTTTTACTCTGAAGAAATTTTGTTCCGTTTTTACTCGGAAGATTTGTTCGTTCCCTTTTTACTCCGAGAAATGTATGTTTCATTTTTACTCACAAACTTTTTTTGTCCCGTTTGTACTTTTAGCTGCTCAAATAAGAACTAGAACAACTCATTCATTAGCTATCATTTCCTAATAACACTGAAGCACAAGGGGAGTTTGAATTTGAATTCCCTTATTACTGGACTGTAAAATTGTCCATAGGATCAAGGCGAACTCATTAAATTCTGGTAACAAGGTCTAACGCGCTGCAGCTTTCTGGAACTTGTAATTAATTCCTTCGAGGTAACGTACAAAGGTTGAAATCAGATTCCTCGTTAGAATAATGTATTACCGTAATTCAAACGATTCAGTTGTGAATCACCGTAATTTGAATCCAAGATATTTTCAAAAGTAAATCTGTTTAGCGAAAAAGTTTAATTCAACTTAATTCTACATTTTGATAGTAGGTTTGATAATTTTATAAATACAGAACCGAGTAGAGAATATAGAATTATAGATGTTTTCGCATTTTTAATTTGGATGCTTTTATACTAGAAAGTTTGGCAATTTTTATAGTTTTGACGCTTCAAAGTTTTACGATTTCACGTTTGGATCTTTTCAAATTGAAAGGGGGGTATAAAAAGATGAAGTTAGTGAATTTAGATTTCCTTAATTTAGTTTCTAAAATATTGAAGTCATTTTTGAAAATTTTAGATTTTTTTCTCCAAGATCCATTGCCGAGTCGATATTCTCACCACGTACTGATCCCTCATTACAGTAGGAAGGCAACTCCTTCGAGCGAGGCAACTTTATTATGCCAATCGCGTATGTCTCGGTGGTTTCCTGTTTCGTTACGGCATCCAATCGGTTTGGACATACGACTTTCTTTGTCTTCTTGCGTAGGAGCCGTACTTCCTGTCGCAGCATCTGTTCTGAGTGTTAATATTTTTATTATTTGATGATAAAAAATATCACTTTCCATGCAATTAATTTGCATTCCGTAGACGAGATTTATTTCATATATAGATTTATTGGTAAATATTGTGTAATTTGAAAGTGCTTTTACTGAAATTGAAAATGTCTTTTAATTTGAAAGCCTGAAGGTATGATTGATTTCATTTTCTTGGAAGTTCAAGTTGATTGCTATTCATTTAGGTAACGATGAAATTTTAATGACGCCGTCGAAAGCATTTTTCTTCTCAAATTTTCTAGAAGTTTTATAGGTTTCCAATAACTCAATAGCAGACCACATCCAACCTTTGTAATAAAAATGAATTCTGTAGATACTTCAGTAGTAAAAGTGTGCATGTGGCCAGACAAGTGGAAAACTCCATTTCAGACTAATCACACTCTATTCGGTATGATTCCAATTATATTGGATTGAAAATGGAATATTTTTCGGTTGATATGTTCATGCAAATGGATTTTGCTACATATTTTGTCACTTACGGTAAATGTAACAATTTCCAAATTTATGTGATTTGCTTTTAGAGTGCAGAAAGAGGATGTAAATGGTGTACCGAAAGACAAATAACATGTTATTTTCTTTTCAAATTCTGCTTTTATTCACAGATTAATAATACAAATAAATTTTCAAAAAAAGTCAGATGTTCCCCGACTTTTGTATTACATCTGCCGTCTCTTCAAATTTAATTAGAATTATTAATTCACGAATATAACCGCAGAATATAAATGATCATGTGGTCACCTTGGTACATGCCCCTGACCAATAATATCTTGTGCAGTAAGGTTCATTTGGAAGTAGTCAGTTGTGAAACAAATGCTTGTGAAACTCATGTGATTCGATATTGCTGTCTCATTTTACTGACTACTTCACAATAAACCTTACTGTATATTAAAGAAAAAATTCGAGATGTTGAAGGGGTGATAAGAGACAACAGAAAATTGAGTTGCATTTTCTGTCCTAATTTTTTTCAACTCCTTTAATTAATGGATTGAGTTATAAGTTCGATATTCACCGCATTAACCAAGTCATCAACGAGGACGCGAAACTTTCTCTCCATATAGCGTACACCCCAGCATCCTCAGCTCAATACAGTGTATGACAAGCGTCATAAGGTCTTGCGGTTAGAACTCGTGCGCCACGTTAAGTAACGTAATGGGCCTGACCGTTGAGCAATGACGCTATCGCACGTGTTTATTGATACACGTTCGACCTCGCCACTAAGCTTGTCCGTGGGAAATACTAACTATGAGATATAATATCAGGCGGTGCATTTGATAACATAACGATCATTGATTTATGGTAATAAATTACAATACTCCACTCGTGTATGATGATCACTTGGTGTGATGAATCAGTAACTGAGGAACGCTCGAAAACATAGTCATTAGGATTATCCAGTAAGTTTAGACATTTATTATTCATATTTGTCACGGAATATTCATGAAGAGGATTATTACTGTGGGACGGATTATAACGACACCCGAGATTCGGGGTAAAATGAGTAGTAAAAGTTTAATATCCCATAAGCTATCTAGGCAACAGAATATGTTGACTTTTCTGAAAAATTTAGTGGATAAATTTTGGGGGTCTTGTTGATTTAAAGAAAATTGGTTTTATGATCTGTTTTATTTCCTAAAATAATATAAATATTGGGCTCAAATTTGAGGATTTGATAAAGGGCACTGGAAGGCACCTCCCTCTGGTGTTTTCGACCTAGGTCGAAAAATTATGCATAATGAACTATGGGTAGTCACTACGTCAAAAATTATGCATAAATTCTGCCGTCTAAAGTAAAAAGATAGGTAAGTAACTTTGTGGTTTTGGGTTATTCTCTTAAACCTAGCAATGGAAAAGTCGACCTAAGCGACAATGTCACTTACCTATCTTTTTACTTTGGACGGCAGAATTATACATGAAATGTTGAAAACAAATGACAACTAGTTTTCAACTGTTTCCAACATTTTAATACCTTCAGATTTATTGAATATGCATAATTTATGCATAATTTTTGGCATAGTGATTACCCATAGTTCATTATGCATAGAATATGCATCATTTTTCCATCTGGGTAATTTGCTTTATAAGGATTTAAAGATGAGAAAAAGTTTTCAGGGATACAATTTTTCAAAGAAATCCTTTTATAGAAAGAAATATTTATGGAGTACGAGGAGTTAATTCACTGCTGGATACCACAAACAAGAAAACAGACATTGCTTTAGAAAGAGAAATGTTTCCATCCAAGCACCATTTATCTCCTTTTTACGATGCAAAGGATGATTTCTGTTCTGTGCGAGGGTAGGACATTCTCCCAGGAATGTTTTGTTCAAAAAGCCAAAAATAATTGTTTTGTACATTCAGTGAAAAGCAATGCTTTGTACAATATGAATCGAAACCATAGAGCTGTTTTGTACATAAAAAGAAACTGAGTAATTTTTTTCGAAGTTGGACTTGGAAATATTTTTAATATTTGGAGTTGTGTTTTGACCAGAGTATTATGTTGAAAAATTTTCAAAGACCAGTGTGCCGTTTTGAAAATTTTTTAAGACTAGTGTGTCGCTTTGTTCAGTTCTTAGGAGCATTGTACCGTTTTGTAAATATGTTAAGACCGTAGTCTCGTTCTGTACATGAAAAAACTTAGAAAATTTTTCTAATAATAGCAACACTAAAAATGGACAGAGTCCATTTAATATTCCAAATAATATATTATTATTATAAAGTGTATTAAAAATAAATACTTCCTCCCTTTGGCTTTACAGGTCTTTGTCCACGCGCATTCCTATACTCACAAAAATTGACTCTGTCCAATTTTAGAGTTGTTATTATTAGAAAAATTTTCTAAGTTTTTTCATTTACAGAACGAGACTACGGTTTTAATATATTTACAAAACGGTACAATTCTCCTAAGAACTGAACAAAGCGACACACTAGTCTTTAAAAAATTTCAAAACAGCACACTGATCTTTGAAAATTTGTCAACATAACACTTTGGTCAAAACACAACTCTAAATATTAAAAATATTTCCAAGTCCAACTTCGAAAAAAATTACTAAGTTTCTTTTCATGTACAAAATAGCTCTATGGTTTCGATTCATATTGTACAAAACATTACTTTTCACTGAATGTACAAAACAATTATTTTTGGCTTTTTGAACAAAACCCTCTTCTGTGATCCTATTGTACTATTATTATTATTTATCAGCATTTGGAACTCGAAAGTTCATTGCCTCATCTACCCGAGACCGCCACGCGTCTCTATC
>JBAGKK010461955.1:0-10319 GCA_037177015.1 Euceroptres primus
ATATGTAGGTATAGGTATCTATTATATATATTGATGTAATTCTTTTTGCGCTCCATTAATACACTCTTAAAATGTGTGGAAAATTTTTTAAATTATTTTGACATAGTTTTTTAATACAAAAAAGCGAGGCGAATATAGTATCTTGAATAATAAATGTGTCCACGGCGTTGATGTTTTTTTGTTGTGAAGGATTACCTAAAACACAAAAACCAAAAAGATTACAACTCAGTAAAAGTCTGGCTATAGCCCGAACTAGAATTATTAATTTTTATGCAAAAATAACAAAATGGCGCATGTTTAAAAAAATCGAAAAATAAGGTTTTTTTGGTGGTTTTTCACTATTTTTCAAAAAATAGTAAAAATGAATATTTTGACTTTATTCTAGTTCTAGCCATACCCACACTCTTAATGAATCTAGATCTTTTTGGTTTTTGTGTTTTAGGTAATTCTTCATAAAAAAAGCCATTAACGCCGTGGACACATCTATTATTCGAGTTTGTATGTAGTACAAAGAAACTATGTAAAATCAATTAATAGCTAGAAAAGTTAGCAAAAATTGCCTTGTTTTCGGGCGTCTAAAATGGTATGGTCCCTTAATCCCTTATGCCGTGCCACCTTCCAATTGTAGACTCATCCTGATTAGAAAAGGCAACTTTCCTCATAGTTGGGATTTGATTGGTCAAAATTCACTAGTTTCGGCCCGCTCTACTCTTCAATACTTTCTACATTTGTTACAATTGTAATTAACATTTCTTGCACCTTAATGTAAAATTTTTACCATTTAAATGCACTGACAGTAATTGACCGCAGGGGAGAGAGAGTAAACTAAAGTCCTCATTTTACAGTTGGTGTGCTGAATCTATTTCTATAACCTTTCTCCTATGAGAGCCAGGCGTCATTGTCTTCAACCATGGTCAGTTCGCAATTTGCGTATGTGTATACGATAAATTTATCGCGATGTATCGTATCGTGTGCGAAGTATCGAGTGTCTTTCGCGGGGTACATTGCACCGCATGCATAGCAGAACGTTATGAATGCGCGGAATTTATCAATGGACGACGCGCCAATGATAAATTGCGCGAGTGGATGGTATCGCTCTAGCGTGAAGTAAGGTACGTGGGTTTCTATCCATGAGAAAGGCAAGTCAGCCAAAGAAAGAGAAAGGGGATGCACTTGAAGAATGGATTGATCCAAGCGATATCAAATCTTCTGCCTTATCAACAATAGTCATTTTTTAGATTACTATCGCCGAGAAAATAGAGATTGCAGCTGCTTCGACGAAAAAAGATTAATTCTTGTCTGTGGCGAAGGAGAATTATTTTCTTTATTAACTTGTTTTGCTTGAGGATCAAAGAAAGAAATAAGCATATTATCTAAATTGTTTCTTAGCTCGAAGAGAATATAGAATGCAGAGAATGTAGAGAGAGAGAGAGAGAGAGAATATAAAATACAATTTCATAATACAATTCCGGTTTAATTATTCAATATATGACAGCAGATTCTTATTAAAATTCATACGCGTGCACGACACCATTATGGGGTGAGTGTCACAAGGACAGACTTTCCGTTATGCATCCTTTGGCTAACAATTAGATCAACACTCGTAGATTAGGCTTGCACATTACCTTTGTCGGAACGTGGATACGACATAATTAAAAATATCACACCGGATAGATTTATTTTCTTATAAAGCAGATCTTTCGCTTTATAATTACAAAGCAAGCAATCGCATGTTCAACATGCTTTTTGAGTATATTAAAATTATTATTATTTGAGTATATTAAAATTTAATGATGTCTATAGAGACATGTCTATGTCTATGTCTATATTCTATCTGAGAAATCAGGCATTTTCATCATTAAAAATGAACATACCAAAATGAATTGTGCGAAGAAAAACAGAAGGTTCTAATTTTATCCAAAATTACGTCCTAGGTTATTTCAGTCGAGATATGGACCAAATGGTTTTACTCAATGGAAAGAATTTTAAAAATAGAGATAGGCAATACTGTTGCATAATGTATTTTCAAAATGTAAATTGATTTCTCCACTTGTTTCACGACTTTCTAATGAAACCGCTAAAATGTAGTTGAGAAAAAGATAAATTTGAGAGGGTGACGAAGCCGGGGAGGAATGATCGTTTCCCTTAATTAAGAAGTAGGTTCTAAATCCATTTGGGATACACTCGTGGACCTATTTTTCACGAACGCCAGACTTTTTTATCTGTCCCTGTCGCGGGGAATTTGTGCGAGAAAGATTAGAGGCTATGGTAACGAGACTGCGGTTCATGGACAGTGAAAATGCCGATGTAAAAATACTCAATGTGAATCGTATCCTCGTATACTGTATAGTGACGGAAATAGCGAGTCGTAGGTAAGATGGAGTCGAAGAAAAGGAGACAGAAGATGTGAAAAAGAACAGGGGCAACGACTCGCTGACACAGAGGAGCGAATTTTGCGTCTGCCGTCGCTTCGCAATTGGCCGCGTTCACTACCAGATGCTGAACTCTTTTCACATCATTGAATATTAGAGGCGTTAAAAGTTAAAATTGTCTCACGTCTTAACGCATACAGGAAAATATCAAATTAATTTTACGTGCAGTTGAAATCAGAAAACTTTCTTGGCAAAATATTTCCAGGCACTCACAAAAAAATTCAATATGACATGTAACAAAAATGACAGATTTGATTCAATATGAATAAAAATAAGGCTCATTTTGAACCAAATCTGATTTGGTTCAAAATGAATAGAAATAAAGCTTATTTTGAACCAAATCTGTCTCTCGTAAATTGTTGCATATCTTTTTAGATGTGGGATCGTTTTTTATGTGCTAAAAAATCGATAAGAAATACAAAAGCTAATTTTGATGAATTTATAACATTGTCAGAGTCTTTCCAATCAGGTTCAATTATTTTATGGGTATCCGACTCCATAAAAATGTATTTGTTTCATGAACTATGCGCAATGAGATAAACGATCAGAATGGCACGTGGGGCGGTTTTAGATAACGACCGCAATAAAAAATGGCACGCCTTTATTAAAATAAAGCCATCAACTTACAGTGCAAGAGCTATAATGTGCGAAGAGGCTTAATTATCTTAGATTGAGACATTCGTTTCGATCATCGACTCGCTAACGGATGGATCTTTCACCTATGAGGCTAGTCGGCTCCCCATTCCCATTTCCTTTCCCCCTGACGATATCTCTATTTCACAGTTAATTTACCGTAAAAGCGTGGCAAAAACACTTATGGATTATTTTCGTCGCAAATCACTCTTATTTGCACAAATTTTTCTTATGGATAACAAATTCATGTTTATTGTCGAATTTTCAATGAAAAGTAGCAATATACCTATGTAATTTAAAAATTTTTAATGTCGAGGGAGAAATAAATCCGCCAATAAGTGATAAAACGATCTTTTCTGGATACAAAATCAAAATTTATTTACTTTGATTAACGATCTTTAAACGATTAACGATCTTTAAATCTTTAAATTTATGATCTTCAAACTATTGTAAAGATTTGTCTTATAATTTTTAAATCCTACAGCCTATTTTCTTAATAACATAATTAGATATAGACTTATAATGAATAGGTATAGACTTATTATAATGAATTTAGATCTAAATTTGGACAAAATCTTATCAGGTATACTTCTGTATTGTTTTTTATTTACGCAGTAAATCAGGAGGTATCAAAATGACCCAAAAAATTAATAAATTAATTTCATCTATAAAACTTTTATCCAAAAACAATCAAATATTTTATCCAACTTTTATCCAAAAACAATCGAATATTTTTCCCATGTATTTTCAATTAGTTTCGATTGTTAAAAAAATTGATCTGCAATGCTTTGATATTCTGAATTTTCTGAGTATTTATTCATTTTGACACTTTATTTATTCTTGGTTTCAAGATATGAACTTAATTATTTATACTTTTTAAAGCCTTCCTGATAAATATCGATCTTTTTAGCACTTATTGAAACAATATATCTTTCAAACATTTTTCAGAAAATTCATTTTTCGATTACGTATGGTTCTTAGTCGTCCAAACAAAAAAAAAAGTTAAGTAATACAAAAAATAAAATGATTATTTTCTATCCAATATATAATCTTCATACACGTTTAAGAACTATAACAAGTGGTATACAAAAAGCATTATGCGAAAGCAGCAATACAATAGGAAAACTTTCTCTGACTCGAAGAGTTCTTGTGCTTGATAGTTTTGCCCTCATTTTCCTTTCACACATAAGTCTAGACAAGACTCTTGGTTTTTGTCCAGAGCGGTGTAATCCCTTGAAAATTTTATGCAAAGTTCTTAGTTTTTCGTCGTAAATCGATTTCTTACCGTCGTACAAGTAGTAATTTGCTGCAGCCTATCTTTTGTACTAGCAATTTCCTTCCTCGAAATATTGCAATAAGAATCAAGTTCAACCTTTGCAATAATAAGTTATAGAGATCGTAAAAGTGTTCAGTTAATTTGTGAAGAATGCGGTCGAATTGTGCTTTTATAGAGCAGGGAAGCTGAATCCGAGCTTTCTCAATCGTTAAAAATGATGCCAAATTACCTAAAATTAATGTGCAAAATTTAAAAATGTCCTTATCAATTTATTGCCCATTCGTTAAGAAAAAGAACAGTTAAGAACGTTAAGAAAAAGAACAAATCAGCTTCACATAATTCTTTTTCTGGGCGTTACATAATAGACAATCTGGTGACTTATAGGCCGTAACTTCTAGTTAAATGTATAATGTACTCTTCATTGCTTGAATCGCATTCTAAACTCAGACATATAAAATCCAATTTCTAGCCATGATAGCATCAACTGATTAATGCTGTCCATTTGTTCAACAGTAAAGCTCATTCTACGGATTTGAAGCAACCGTAATGGACATTAAGTCGCTTACCAGTAGTTTATCTCTATTTTAAGATCCCGCAGACAAAGACCTTTTTATGATAATTAAAGTGAAATAAATGTTCAATTTATTCGGACCAAATTATATTCCAAGGCCTAATTCAGCTACGGAATTGTTTACAAGTAAAGCTTTGCAGTGAAATCAAGTTATGAATTCAAAGCAAGGAGAAGGAAGACAACTTGGAATAAAAGTTCCATAAATTATGTAATTTTACATTCTAATTAAATGTGCATTATAAATTTTTGAAGAGCACAGTGTGCGCTCATTCTGAGCTTTATTTTTCTTCAGGGAAACCACAAATTATTGTTATACCGTAGAATCACCTAACTTCGGACACTACCCCATACTTCGGACACTGCTCCATACTTCAGACACCTCTTTTTCTTGGATTTATACTATTTTTTAAATATAAAATTAACTTTTAAGATAACTTCAGGCTTTGGACTTTTAATTTATTTTACTTTTATACTATTCAATTATCTGGAAACGAAGATAAATTGGTGTCCGACGTAAAGGACAGTCAGAAGTTAGGTGATTTTACGGTATCCTGTAGAATTTTGTTTCAATCATAAACTTAGATTACAAGACCATTTTTTCCCGTAGAGCATCAAAATATTTCGGGATATCTGTTAGATATTTGCGGTATATCCCTAAAAGGTGGAAATTTTTATATCCATAGGGTATCTTTGGATGGTTTTTGAATGTTTCCGTGATATTCAAATGTCCAACGTGAGATATTATAAATTTCTAGATATCTAAATACCTTTGGCAGTTGAATAACTTAGAAGTTTTCTAAAAACATCTAAAGATATCCTGTAGATATCCCAGGAATTTAAAAACATCCGCCCTTTTAAGGATATCCAACAGATATTCCCAAAATATCCACAGAATATCTGGAAACATAAATGGGATATTCATAGGATACTTTGGATGTATTTTGAACGTTTCTGGAATATTTTAGAGATGTTTTTCTGGAATATTCCAATGTCCAATTTGGGATATTGTAAATTTCTTGATATTTTCATATGTTGAACACTCCAATATCCCAGAAACATCCAAAAAAAAACCTCCCAGTGAGCACAAGTACCACAAGACGTAATTGGAACGTCCCAAAAACGTCCTACATCAGGCCAAATTACGTTCTACAAACATATAATGTTCCAAAGACGTTTTTAGGACGTTTTTGGAACATTGGACGAATTTAAAACATTATATATACCTGACATAGGATGTTTTTGGAACGTTCCAATCACGTGTTTTGACAACAATATCCTAAAAACATTCTTAGGACTTTCTAATTACGTCTTATTGATTTTATGCCCACTGGTATCCAAATCCCTAGATCTGCAGAATATCTCGGGACATAAATGGGATACCGAGTGGGAAAAAATGTCACGAGACGTAATTAGAACGTCCCAAAAATATCTTATGTATGCCCAAAGGTCATTCTATAAACGTTCTATCTTCCAAAGACGTCTTAAAAACATCTTTAGAACATTAGACGTCTTAAAAACGTCTTTGGCACATTATTCGCCCTTAAAACGTCTTTTGAACATTAGACGTCTTTGAAACGTCTTTGCAACATTAGAAGTCTTTGAAACGCCTTTGGAACATTAGACGTACATATTTAGAACTTTATTTAGCCTGACCTAGGACGTTTTTTGAACACTCTAATCACGTGTTTTGACATCTAGATCCCAAAAACGTTTTTAGGACGTTTAAATTACCTCTTTTTGACTTTGTGTCCACTGAATATCCATAGGATATCTTTGGATGTTTTTAACGTTTCTGGGATATTCCAATGTCCAATTTGGGATATTGTAAATTTCTAGATATTTTCTATTCTAGATAATATTCTAGATACGTTGGACATTCCAATATCCCAGAAACATCCAAAAAAACCTCCCAGTGAGCATAAGTACCACTAGACGTAATTGGAACTTCCCAAAAACGTCCTGCGTCAGGTCAAATTACGTTTTACAAACATATAATGTTCCAAAGACGTTTTTGGAACATTGAAAGTATTTAAAACATTATTTTTCCTAACATAGAACGTTTTTGAAACTTTCTAATCACGTGATTCGACATCAATATCCTAAGAACATTTTTAGGACGTTCTAATTACGTCCTTTTGATTTTATGCCCCCTGGGATCCAAATCCCTAGATCTGCAGAATATCTTGGGACATAAATGGGACACCCAGTGGGAAAAAATGTCACAGAACGTAATTGGAACGTCCCAAAAACGACCTATGTCAGGCCAAATTACGTTCTAGAAACAGCCAATGTTCCAAAGACGTTTTTAGGACGTTTTTGGAACATTGGACATATTTAAAATTTTATTTGGCCTGACGAAGAACGTTTTTTTTTTAATGATGTGTTTTGACATCTAAGTCCTAAACACATTTTTAGGACATTCTGATTGCGTCTTTTTGACTTTGTGACCACAGGATATCCATAGGATATCTTTGGATGTTTTTTGAACGTTTCTGGGACATTCCAATATCCAACGTATTTAGATATCTAGAAATTTACAATATCTTACGTTGAACTATGGAGTATTCAAGAACGGATTGTCTATTCGTACAGGAATTCCAATTCTATTTCAATTCCAATTCCACCCCCCTTTGTGTTTTTCCTCAGCCAATAGCGTTCGCGAGATTTTTGCTATTCGTACAGAAATTCTGTACGAATAGTACAGAATGTACGGCCAATCCAAAAACGTCCAAAAAATATCCACAGATATCCTAGAGATACAAAAATATCTTTTGGATATCCCGCAGATTGAATTGTGAGTCACAATTCAATTTGACATGTCTTCCAACATGTCACAATTTGTGACATGTTGGAAGACATGTATTTTTTCATGGATATATTTTTCATTGATAACATTTCACTGGCTCTGGGGTCTATGTCTTAAGACCTGACCCCATAGCCAATGAAATATTATCAACGATGTCCCGCAAATATCCAAAAGATATTCATAAGATATCTTGGGTCATAAATGGTATATCCCAAAATGCTCCAATGCTGTACAGGTTGTTTGAATCGGATAGGAAGTTGATGATTGAATATTTTCCAGGCAAAATGATGAAAGTTGATGACTTACGGATGAGGTGGTGGTGCATGATAAACTGTGGCTGCTGCCGCCGCCGCTGCAGCGACGCGATGTTCCCATGCAGCCGCCGCCGCAGCCGCTGTTACAGCTGCAGCGGAACCATGTCCATGATGGAGATGAAAAGGCGATGGCGCTGGCGGATGAGGATGCGGATGAAAAGCCGCATGGAAAGCCGAATGGGGATGATGGGGTGGTGGCGGCAGCAGAGAAAAGGCCTCCTGGTGGTACGCCACTTCCTTCTCTGGCATTTCTGGTACCGTCGGTACTAACTCCTGCTACTAAAACTTCCGTTCACTCTGCTGATCAAGATAACACTTTCTTCCCAATCCGTTCGGGAATCTTTTCGTGGATTTGTCTGCACTGGGCACACATAGTCCATCCGGTTCCAACTATTGTCTTCAGCCACCCTCCAATTTAAACAACCTCTTTAAAGAAATCACTTCGGGGTTTTCAGGATGTTCTCCAAGATGAGCAATCAATTCCTAGGGATTACATCCTTCTAGGGGTGGAATCTGTCTTCCTATTTGACTTAGTGTAAGCTATTTAAGAAAATGACTCCAAATTTAAATTGACATCAGTTCTTAAAATCAAACAAGTTCAGTATTAGCTCAGAAAACAGTTTTGCTTTGATTCGAATGGGATCACATCACAAACACGAGCACTCACAATTCCCAAAAAGGTTTCTGCAGCATCCGGATCCTCATCAAATCACCAGCTTTAAATCCTGGAGCACTGACCTCAAAATCTACTATTTCACTCGAAAATGTATCATTGGAGGGAGATAACTCGGAGGGTTTTTGGTTGGCGACTCGCGCACTACCACCAGCGAGTTATTAACTCGCGGGCACGTTGACACGAGTAAACACTGTTAACGCAGCGACCCGTCACGGTGCTTATACTTTGGCGGATATGGCGGTACTGAGTCTGACTGAGTCCTTCTCTGGAAGAGGGGTTAGCATGCCGGAGCAGTCGTGCATTCTCTGTGGGCGTGCGACGGAGAGGTCGGAGAGAAAACTCAAAATAAGAGCGAGAGAGATGGAGATGAAAGGGAGAGAAAGAGAGATGAAAAAGCGAGTAAAGGACAGACCCTGGATGGAGTTTTGGAGTGAGTCAGTGAGAAAGAGAGAAGAGAGGCTGGTGCGAAGGCGAGAATGAGATGATCGAAGGGTCCATTCCGGAAGTAAGAGAGAGATCGAATGATGGTGTTTTGTGGAGGGGCGGCTCCCCGCTGATGATGAGAGAGAAAGAACCATCAATGTGCACGAGCAAGATGGCTTGAACCAATGGAAGAGGGAGAGGGAACGCGTGTCAGTTCGACAACTCAACTAGCACCAGCCGTGCCTGACTCCCTCTACCATGGCACCGAACCTCCTTCTTCTCCTCTGAATCCCTTCCACATTTCCGAGCACCCGACTCGGATCTTTCCTTACCCACCCTCCTGGAAGGGCTTCTTCAAATGGTGTATCTGTATTCGATTCCGTTTGTTAAAATTATCAGGTGCTACTAAAAATAATAGAGGAGGAAGAAGAGGAAGTGACACGTCAGGATGCAACAATTAGAATTGACAATGATAAGGTTCTTGGTCGACTACCAGCTACCGAAGTTTGCTTTTCTTTTCTATTACGAGATTATGACCAGAAAAATAAATATGTTCTGGTAGGAAACCTGTGTCAAACCAACCGAGGTGCCGATTTCCGGTTGTTTCTTCAGCTCGATGGCCCTTTCTTCGAACCTCTCGCCTTACTAGCTATTCATCCCTTCTCAGCTAACAATGGGAAGCGACATTGTATCCGTTTGCAGGTCCGGTGTAGATGGTAGAAGTAAAACTTACTTAAATTTGTAAAACTAGATGTCATATCTGCTTCTGAAGAAGGAAGGATCTTGGTTATTTCTGATATTTTACATCGCTGTAATGAAAAGTATAAATCATCATTATTTCTTGCTTTTTATTTATTTATTTCTTCTTCTTTTTCATCTTTCTCTCTTCTTTCTTCTTCATCTTTCTTTCTTCTATCTTCTTTCATCTTCTTATTTATTTGAAACATCTTAATCTTAATCTCAACAGTCAGAGGCAAATTTTTCTTTTTTTTTCTTTCTCATCTTTTTTTTTCTTCTTCTTCTCATAATGGCAACATTGTAATTGTTTCAGAGAAAAAATTTGAAGCTAAAAAATTAGGGATTTCTATTTTATTCGTAGTACATCACAAATTATCATTCGCAATTTTTTTAATTTTTATTTTTCTTCTTTTCTGATTTCCTTCTTTCTTCCTATCTTCTTCATCTTTC
>JBAGKK010462066.1:6440-17412 GCA_037177015.1 Euceroptres primus
TCGTTGTTTTAAATGGAGATCGAATTTTAGAAATTCGATCGTTGTTTTAAATGGAGATCGAATTTTAGAAATTCGATTGTTGTTTTAAATGGAGATCGAATTTTAGAAATTCGATCGTTGTTTTAAATGGAGATCGAATTTTAGAAATTCGATCGTTGTTTTAAATGGAGATCGAATTTTAGAAATTTGATGGTTGTTTTGGATGGATATCATTTCAAAACTACCTGAATTATTTCGGTTTTAAAAAATCCTACATTCGAAAAGAGCTCAGAAGCTTAAATTTCTTCTTGATATAAACACAATTTCGAAAAATTCAATGTTCTATGCGTGGCCAAAAAGGTACAATTTGCATTGCAAAAAAATATACAATTTGCATTGCAAAAAAATATACAATTTGCATTGAAAATTCGATCTGAGAAATTCACACCTTTAGTCATTGACAAAAAGTTTAGAATTCCTCGGAATGTTTTCCCAAATTTTTTTCTATTTTTTTTCTATTAGGTCCAATCCATAAAAGTACGAAAATGTTAAATTCATAAATTAAGGAACATATATTTTGGAGTAGCCATTATCCATTTTTTCCATTTTTTTGCATTAGGTCCCACCCATAAGAGTACGAAAATGTTAAATTCAGAGATTAAGGAACATATATTTTTGAGTAGCCATTATCCTTCTTTTTTATTAGGTCTAACCCATAAGAGTACGAAAATGTTAAATTCAGAGATTAAGGAACATATATTTTCGAGTAGCCATTATTCTTTTTTTTTTCATTAGGTCTAACCCATAAGAGTACGAAAATGTTAAATTCAGAGATTCAGGAACATATATTTTTGAGTAACCATCATCCAAAAGTTATTTTTAGAAATCTGTTTTTGGACACTATGGAAAAGAGGCCATCCATAAATTACATAAAAGCTTTTAGAGGAGAAGGAAGGGGTTCGGAAAAATGTTACGGACTGTTACTTGGTAAATCGACCTTGTTACGTAATATTTTTAACAAATCTATCGCCGTATTATTAGTTACTATATTTTAATATTTCAAACCTTTATAAGAATTTTGTTTAATATCAAATGTTTAAAATAAAATGTTAAAAGATTTTTTCATAAAGATTCGCATAAAAATACTTATTTCGTTTCATTTTCTTGTTTACTAAATAGGTTAATGTTTTTACTTTTTATTTTAATACACTTTCCTTAAATAACTTAATTAACTTTTGAACATAATTCTAATTCTTTTGATCGGGTGCCTCAGGTAGTAAGAACTAAAAATATACAATGACGAAAATTATTAAACAAAGGGGGCAGGGGGAGGGTGTCCAAACTATTTTGTTACTACTTGTTACATGGGGGAAGGGGGGGCTCCAAAATTTTCAAAAAGTGTGTTACGTAATTTGTGGATGGCCCCAAAGTGTTGGCATCCCATAAGGATTACCCGTTTTCGGTAAGAGATAATATAATGTAAACTCAAAATTTTAAATCATATTTTTAAAATGCAAACTTTTCTACAGATTTTAAATATTGTTTATTTTGGGTTTTTTATCTACTTTTAAAAGACCAAGAAAAGTTTGTTTTATAGCGTTAAGAAAATGATGGGTTTTCATTAGTTCATACTGAAGAAATTTTATAAGACATGTTACAATTTAAAACAAAAATAATGTTTCGATAAGCGAATGCAAAAAATTTCGTTTTTTCTGATATTACACAAAATTTGAACTCGAAAAACAAATTTTCTTTTTTGTTTTACTTGTCATCACTTACAAGTTTCCATTGTAATTCTCAGAGGCATGTGACTGAAGTTTTTATGTAGTTATCGTAACTGAAATTTTAGTTACAGTTTCGTAAATTTCAGATACAGTTTAGTAAATTTCAGTTACAGTTTAGTAAATTTCAGTTACAGTTTAGTAAATTTCAGCTACAGTTTAGTAAATTTCAGTTACAGTTTAGTAAATTTCAGTTACAATTTAGTAAATTTCAGCTAGAGTTTAGTAAATTTCAGTTACAGTTTAGTAAATTTCAGTTACAGTTTAGTAAATTTCAATTACAGTTTAGTAAATTTCAGTTAGAGTTTATAAATTTCAGTTAAATTGTTGAAAAGTTAGCGAAAACTTAGAAAAATTCAGTTACAAATAATTGAATATTCCGTTAAAGTAACGTACTTAATCGTGCGATACTTGGAACTGAAAAATCAGAAACTTGTAACTTACAATTCTGAAACTAGTTATTTCAAAATTTCGAAACTGTAACAGAAAAAATTTTACGTACAGCTAACTGAAGTTCTATGCCGTTACATCTAATTGAAAATTCAGTTACTGTTTGATAAATTTAGGATAAATTTTCATAAACTTCAGTAGCAATTTAGTAAATTTAATATAAATTTAGGAAAACTCAGTTACCGTAACTGAAATTTAAGAAAAACTTCCTGAAAATTCAGTTACAAATTGGTAATTTTCAGATACTGTTTCTGAAAAGTGTCTTAAATTCCATAAAAAGGTCTGTAACCTACAAATTCTAAAACTGTCGTAAAATTGAGAACATTATTAACAATGTATTATTATTTATAACCAGAAAAAACTATTTTAGTTTTCCAACTTAAAAAATTTTTAAAGCCCGAAGCTAGATCAAAGATAGTTGCATTTAAATTTGGTTTCAGTTTAAAAATTTCAATCATATTTTTAAATCACAAATTTTTTACAGATTTTCAATATTGCCAATTTTGATTTTTTAGCTACTTTTAAAATACCAGGTAAGTTTATTTTATAGCTTTAAGGAAATGGTTTTTATTGGTTCTTACTGAAGAAATTTTATAAGCCATATAACAATTTTTTAAACATAATGTTCCAAGAAGCGAACCCAAAAATTTCGTTCTTTTCTGATATGTCAAAAAATTCCAAGTGTCGAAACGCTTTCTTCTCAGTTTAGATTTATATAATATTATTTGTAAATGGAAAAAAATTATTTTAGTTTTCAAATTTTTAAAACTTTTAATGCCCCTGCTGAAAAAAAGATGATTGCATTTAAATTTGGTTTCAGTATTAAAATTTTCAAAAAGATTTTACTTTTATAAGTCTGTGAAACAAAACTTAGAACGTGGAATAAAATTTTTTGTTGTTTTTAAAAGAAACAAATTATTGGAAGCTTATGCGGAAAAACACTCTTTGTCATGTAACATAAAAAAAGTCACGTAACATAAAACGTGACATCTCATAAAAAAATTCGATCACCATTTTCAATAAAAACTTTTATTAATTTGTGAATTTTAATATTAATTTGTCCAGTTTTCAATTTAAATTAAGTTTTCACAGTTTTTCTTGTTAAAATGCTCCTACTTTTGAAAAATCGTTTAAAAATTAGAAACCTTTCGAAAATCCTTTGCAAACAATCATGGCCCTTGATTTTATCGCTTTTTATTAAAGGTGTTAATGGCTCTATTAATTTTATCTATTGTAGTACTAGGATGCTAAAATTAGGCCACTTATTACTGACGTTATCCCCTGCATGCCCCCATTCCTATTCATTTCAATGTCTACCGCGTGACACAAATTTTTCATGAATCCTTCACGTCCAAAAAATAGTTTCAGTATTCTAGTTATTATGTTATGTTATTATTGTTATATTATTATTATGTTATTATGTTGTTTATCTAGTATTCTATTTCTAGTATTCTAGAATCTAATTTATTCACTGCTCTTACATAATAAAAAGATAAGTCTGAAATCTAAACAAATTCAGCTTTTTGTTTAGACTTCCAGTATTGAATGTATAATACATATTCATGAACAAAAAGTCAAGTACATTTTTAAAAAAGAATTATGCATACAGAGCTCTGTCGATTTATATTCATCGAATGTTTCAAAGATTATATGGTTTATTATCTTTTTATCACTTTTTAGGATTTTTATAAGACTTTACTTTTTTTATAAGATTTTAATTCTTTTATAAGAAAGAATTAATGATACATCATGTGAATTAAATCTTTGAAGTATGTTAAACTTGTTCTGGAAAAAATGCCTGTTGTTTATCGTTATAATTATTTATAAGAAGACATTTGATTTTTAAAATATTTCGATATTAAAACATTTAATCAATTTTTTAAAATTCTATATTCTTATTGATAGAATGGACTAAAACTCATCAAAATAGGAGAAAACCCAAGAGTGAGAATTCACCTAAGAACGCCAAGCGCCCCATTAATACCACCAAGACAAATAACCTTAAAGGTGATTCCACAATAACTGTAAGATGGTTTCTTTTCAACAATGAGTGACAAAAATTTTTGATTTTTAATTTTTTCAAATCTATCTGTCCAAGGAAAATAGAAGTTATTTTCATCTTTGAAATCTTGGTTTGAAAAATGTTATTCAAAGTCTCAATTTTAAACATTAAGTAGTGTTTTAATATTGCAATAAAATTATTACAATTATTACAATCACTGACTCAATAAAAATTATAATGCAACCCAATTAATAATCGAATAATTCAATTAATTAAATCCATATGATTACGACATTCAAAATTCCGCGAACCCGAGGTGTCAGACCAGTTCAGACTTGTTGAAACTAGTCTACTGATATTTTGAAAACGATCATATATAATGTACAAGTTTGTGTAACGAGATTGTGTGAGAATCTAGTACATGAGATGAAGTAATCAAAGTTGTTACGTCACGCAGGCAATCGGTGTACGGTAATTTGAAATCAGAGTTTGAAACATGCAAATGCAGTGAAACGATGGTCTCTATAAATAGGGAAAGAATTTTTTTATTTCCTCATGTGTGCAGTATAAAGTTGTATTAACTTAAAATTAGCTCTAGAGAATAAAAAAAATCTACTCTAAAAAGTGAACAAAAAATGGTTAACTTCCCTAACTACCTAATATGTAAATAAGCTGCAATCGATCTAAAGAACGGTGCAACCGCAAGTTCTTTCTCAAGCAGATTTTAACGAATCAGTCTCTTTCAAGCTAAAATTACGAACAAATTTTCAGTCACCAATTTTGGAATTCAAATTAGATAAATCCAAAGTTTAGGTACCAATTGGGTACATCCAATCTTCAAGTACGAATTGCATCGAACTAATCTTAATTAACGAATCAGTCTCTTTCAAGCTAAAATTATGAACAAATTTTCAGTCACCAACTTTGGAATTCAAATGAGATAAATCCAAAGTTTAGGTACCAATTAGGTCAACCAAACTTCAGATACGAATCGCATCGAACTAATCTTAATTAACGAATCAGTCTCTTTCAAGCTAAAATTATGAACAAATTTTCAGTAACCAACTTTGGAATTCAAATTAGATAAATCCAAAGTTTAGGTACCAATTAGGTCAACCAAACTTCAGATACGAATCGCATCGAACTAATCTTAGTTAACGAATCAGTCTTTTTCAAGCTAAAATTATGAAAAAAATTTCAGTCACGAATTTTGGAATTTAAATTAGATAATCCAAAGTTTAGGTACCATTTGGGTCCATCCAAATTTGAGGTACGAATCGCATCGAACTAATCTTAATTAACGAATCAGTCTCTTTCAAGCTAAAATTATGAAAAAATTTTCAGTCACGAATTTTGGAATTTAAATTAGATAATCCAAAGTTTAGGTACCAATTGGGTCAATCCAAACTTCAGGTATGGACTTGTATGTCACGATCAATTAAATTCCTTGATGAACAGAGCGAGTGTCCTTCGCGGAAATTCTCAATCACCGGAAACTTTCAATTACCGGGAATTAACGACTTAAAATAATTTAACCGGAAATAAAATATCCTTATATATTTTTCATGGAAATTCACATTCTAATCGATATGTGCTACTCGAAAATATTAATCAAATTATCAGCTTGAAATCTCTGAAAATATCTCTCCTTGCGTTAAATATTCTTACATGAATTACAAAACGCTAATCAAGCCAAAAGAAGAACTGAGAAGTGTTCCGATTGCTCGATTGATCCTCGAGGGGAACGACTCGTTATCAATTATCCTGGTTTCTCTGATTTTCCGGTAATCGTGGAAGCGTCGAGCAAAATTTCGATGCAAAAAAATTGTATTCACGAAAAGCAAATCACACAATTCACCGACTTGTTCCTTTGAAAGCGTTAGTAGTCTACTGTTCTAGTCACGCTCATCTGCAGGGCATGCACCCTCGGTAGAGGCTTATGGTCAGGGCTGTAGGTACTGATCGATGAACCCCACTAAATGTATTGTCCTCTAGCCTACTTTCTACTTTTTCAAGAAAATTAAATCCTTGCTGAAAATTGGGTCATTTGTGATCATTTTAGTTCATCAATATCTGCGACAATTTTAGGGAAATATTTGGAGGAACGTGAGTGAGGATCATTATTTCTTGAATTGTATAATATATCTTGGATTCACTATTCAGAAAAGTAAAGAATCGATTAATAGTACGATGAAAGAATTAAAAACTCTCAACTAAAAATAGTTACAATGCTCCCTTTAAGAGAACAAATAACAATCGTGGTTGTTTTGTGAGACCATAATATTATAATCTCACAAAACAATGATATTGATAATATTAATAATATTGATATATTATAATATAGATATATTATATTAATATTATAACAACAATGTAATATATCATTAGTCAAGTAAGAACCACACTTGTTACAAAACTTATAAAGAATAACTATTGATAATTAATTCTATAATTATAGAATTGTGAATTGTGACATGTTACTATAGTCATATAACAAAAGGAAATTGTTCTTTGGAACTCGATTTTGGTACTAAAAGATTCTGCTAAAAGGTTTTTATTTGAAGTAAATTCAGTCAGGATTCTAAAAATTGCAGTTTTGTATTTGGTTAATTGTAGATAAAAAGTATAATTGAAGGATGGCAGTACATATTTAAATAATCAAGATTTTTGTCGAAAATGGGTTTTTTGTACGAAGAATTCTTAAAAATTTCTTCGGATTTCTTTGAAATTTCATTTTTAAACCTTTTAATGCCAAATATGGCACATAAGGTTATCGAACATTTTTTACATTTTAATTCAAAAATTCTGAGAAAATTTGACAAGCATAAATGCATTCTAAAGAAGGTTTTTTAGACAGAAATTAATTTGAAAAGTTTTTTATTTGGTTGAAAAAATTGAAAAATTGAATTTTCCAGAAATTCCATTTTTTTAAATTTGATGTTAAGTAAAATTGATATTAATTAAAGAATATCTTAAAATTAAAAAATATTTTTAACCTTTAAATACCAAATATGGTACATATAAGGTTACCGAACATTTTTTAGAAATAACTTTTACAATTTTGATTTAAAAATTCTGAAAAAACTTAACAGCATAAATGCATCCTAAAGATGATAATAATTAAAGAAATTGGTATCTTAAATTATTAAAATTTAATAATAAAAAATATATAATTTTCTTTTTTTTCATCAGACTTTCAGCGAAAAATTGTTTGTCATAGTGCGATACCGTCACAGTAAATCTTAATTTTCTCGGAATAGAATCATTTTCTCAATAAAATATTTTTTAGACTTATTCTGCATCCCCATATCTCGAGAGCAAGTTTTTATTTTTGTAAAAAATTGAAAATTCGATTTTTATTCGCTATCCAAACCAGATTATGAAAACCTAAAAAATTGTACCCTCAAAATTCTCGATTGATGTACTCAGAATTGGCTAACTTTTTTACATCAAGCTTTATTTACCCGTATTCAGCAACTCAATATCTCGGGAGCAAGTTTTTATTTTTTTTAAACTTAAAATTGCTGGTTTTATCGAAATCCGCAGCCGAGCTTGCTGGAATTTTAGGTTAATGTCACTCTGATATTGTCAACTTCCACATCTATTTTCTCGAAACTGGATAACTTCTAATCAAGCTTTTTTGGTATCAATTCACCAACAATTCAGCTCGAGAGTGGACTTTTGTTTTATCTTTAAGTGGTAATTTCGATTTTACAGAATGTTTTTTCACTCCTCTGAAAAATTCGCATTTTGTTGGTTATCTAGTTCTGTACTGTCACCCTTCAATTATAATATTTAGATTCTCAGCACATGATTGTTATTTATATATGTATTGTATTTCATAAGACGATTTATGAAATAAGGAAACAGATTTCTATTGTAATTGGTTCTGGCATTTCATTACGAACAGATAGATTCAATTATCTACTATTACTATAAATCAATTTCTTTTCATAAATTATGAAACTATTAAGTAAATAATGCTCCTTAGCAATTATACATTGATTGTAATGTTGACTTTTTTTCGGTGAAAGACATTTTTTGTCAAAACGACAGGAGGAATTTCTCAAAAATTGGTTCATAATCACATCAACAATAATAAAACTATTTTAATAATTAATAAATTGAAATGGACTTACAATCAATAAAATATTACAATAAATATTACAATATTACAATAAAATAGTATTTCAATACTGTTTAATTGTAATATTACAATATTACGATATTACAATAAAATAGTATTATAATACTATTTTATTGTAATATTTTATCGAAAATAAGTCAATTTCAAATTATTAGTTAGTAAAATAGTTTTAATATTATTGATGTGCTTAACAATATAAAACTTCAATTACTTTAGTTGAAGTTTTATTCAATTACATGACTTTTCAATCAAAAGTAAATGAATTTTCAACCAAAATGAATGAATTTTCAACCAAAATGAAGGCCGAGGCTATTGTTATGGAAATTTTCGTATAACTAGAATACAACACAAAGAGGGAGTAGAAATTTTCCATAAATAAATTCCGTAACAATAACCTATTTTTTGTACTAGTTGTACAGAAATTTCCGTAAAACTAGACACTGCCTAAAGTATATTAGTTTTCAACAAAAATTAATGAATTTTAAACTAAAATGAATGAATTTTTAAGCACAGTAAATGAAATTTCAATCACGAATTTTTAATTTTAGTAAACGAAAAGTGATTGAAATTTCCAGAATTTTCTAACAGTGTGTCATAAATTATTTTATAATCAGAGAAAACTTATTAAACAACTAAAAAAATTGTTTTTAACCTCTTTTTCTTGATTTGAAATGCAAATTTGTTTACATTAAAAAAACATTTGTTTAACCAGAAAAAATTTTGATTCAAACAATTTTTTTTTATTCAAATAATATTTGTTTGAATCCTACAAATGTTTGTTTGACCATAGCAGTGGAATTATATTTCTACTTTAAGAAAATTTTGTTTAAATGTAGTAAACTTTTTCTGAGTGTATAATTAATATTAATTTAATTAGGGGAAAGTTGCCTAAGATAATTGCCATATTTTCTGAATACTTTCGATTTTGAGAAATTTCTGAAGCAAAAGTGATTTTTAACATCATAGTTTGATCATTTATTTACAAAGTTAATACATTTCAATGTTGAAAAAATGATGAAAAGGAAATAAATGTTGATGTTGAAAAAGTACGTATTTTTCCCGTTTTAGGCAACCCGGTATTCTAAGACAAGCTCCTTTTAAAAAACATAAAAATCATAATGTTGATAAATTTTATTCGTAGCATATTATTTAAACATTTGAAAAATTGTGAAAAATTATTTATGCAAAATACATTATGATATGTAAAATAAGCATCAAATAAGATAAAAGATAAAATAGGCATTAATAATGTTATAAAGAACTAACTATTTATAGAAAGTTGTAAAATACGTTTTTTCATGTGAATTTTTCACAAGTTTTCACATGCATTGTGAAAAATTATTTATGCAAAATACATTATAATACGTAAAATAGGCATCATATAAGATAACAGATAAAATAAGCATTAATAATATAATAAAGATCTAACGATTTATAAAAAGTTGTAAAATACATTTTTTCATGTGAATTTTTCACATGTGAAACATTGTGAAAAATTATTTATGCAAAATACATTATAATACGTAAAATAAGCATCAAATAATATAAAAGATAAAATAGGCATTAATAATGTTATAAAGAACTAACTATTTATAAAAAGTTGTAAAATACATTTTTTCATGTGTATTTTTCACAAGTGAAACATTGTGAAAAATTATTTATGCAAAATACATTATAATACGTAAAATGAGCATCAAATAAGATAAAAGATAAAATAAGCATTAATAATGTTTTAAAGAAATAAACTATTTATAAAAAGTTGTAAAATACATTTTTTCATGTGAATTTTTCACATGTGAAACATTGTGAAAAATTATTTATGTAAAATACATTATAATAAGTAAAATAAGCTTTAAATAAGATAACAGATAAAATAAGCATTATTAATATAATAAAGAACTAACTATTTATAAAAAGTTGTAAAATACATTTTTTCATGTGAATTTTTCATATGTAAAACATTGTGAAAAATTATTTATGCAAAATACATTATAATACGTAAAATAAGCATCAAATAAGATAACAGATAAAATAAGCATTAATAATATGATAAAGAACTAACTATTTATAAAAAGTTGTAAAATACATTTTTTTATGTGAATTTTTCACATGTGAAACATTGTGAAAAATTATTTATGTAAAATACATTATAATACGTAAAATAAGCTTTAAATAAGATAACAGATAAAATAAGCATTAATAATATAATAAAGAACTAACTATTTATAAAAAGTTGTAAAATACATTTTTTCATGTGAATTTTTCACATGTGAAACATTGTGAAAAATTATTTATGCAAAATACATTATAATACGTAAAATAAGCATCAAATAATATAAAAGATAAAATAGGCATTAATAATGTTATAAAGAACTAACTATTTATAAAAAGTTGTAAAATACATTTTTTCATGTGTATTTTTCACAAGTGAAACATTGTGAAAAATTATTTATGCAAAATACATTATAATACGTAAAATGAGCATCAAATAAGATAAAAGATAAAATAAGCATTAATAATGTTTTAAAGAAATAAACTATTTATAAAAAGTTGTAAAATACATTTTTTCATGTGAATTTTTCACATGTGAAACATTGTGAAAAATTATTTATG
>JBAGKK010462177.1:0-17409 GCA_037177015.1 Euceroptres primus
ATATATATATATATATATATATATATATATATATATGTATAGACTCGACGATGTCGCCTCATATATGACGTTGTCGCCTCCGAAAACGGAGGTGACAACGTTTTGCCTGTTTTTCGATGTAAATCGATTTTAGATGGCAAATGATGGTTTATTTGACGCAAAAACGTACGGGGGTTACAACCTTCATCATTTGCCTGTAATATCGACTAACTAGTTCGAGTGTAGATCACCGACGCTAGTGTCGCCATGCTAGTAGAGAAATCCTCTATGTTCCCGCCTCAATCATATAAATGGAAAAACAGGTATGAAGCAAACGTTTTCGCTTCCGCGATTTGGCAACACTTTTCAGCGGCCGACACTTATCATTTGACAAATAGTATGATTCAATGGTAGATGTAAAAACATGAAAATGGTTTAATTATTATCAAAATGAGTATCTATACGTTTTTGGGGCCGCTGAATTCGAATTTGCTATCAGGATTCCAAAATTCAAAATGGCGGACACCAAAATTTGAAAATAGTTGAATTTTTATGAAAATGAGTATTTATACGTTTCTGAGTTCACTGAATCAGAATTTGGTATCAGACTTCCAAAATTCAAAATGGAGGATCCAATATGGCGAATACGGAAATTTGAAAATGGTTGAATTTCTATGAAAATGAGTACTTACACGTTTTTGGGGTGGCTCAATACAAATTTCGCACTGAGATCTCAAAATTTCAAACTTCTAGAGCTTTTTGGGGCCGCTGAATTCAAGGATGAAAATAGAATTCAAAATTTAAAAGCGCCGAATCATACAAATTTAACCTTTTTTCACTTTTCGTATCGACCTTATTGGTTCCGAAATTTCGAATTTTGCAGTTTAAATATGAAATTTGTATTCAGCAACCTCAAAACTCAGATATCTATTTTTATATTTATCTAGCCATTTTCAAACTAATGCGCTATTTAGATCCGTCATTAATTTTCAAAGTTTACATGTAAACTAAGCCACATTCGATTGCAAGCCTGAAGAATTTTAGAGAAATATGTATTAGTATTATTTTTAATAACATTTTTTGCTTTCATTAAGCTGCAAATATTGTAAAGAAACTTTTACACTGATAGTTACTTCAGTTATGTCCGGTTGATGACATCACATATTAAAAATGAAAATTGGAAAATCAAGAAATAAAAAATATACAATAGATCTTGAAAAAATAAAGTGAAGTTCCGTTTACGATTTTTCAAAGTTCTTCATATTTTTTGAGATACAAATTAAAAACTCTTTTTTTCGCCGAAAAATCACTGTTTTTCAATTATTTATAAATTGTTGTTGTTCTCTTAATTTGAGCGATAAATGCAAGCTTGATAAACATGTAAATGTTGAAATAGAAGTAATTAATATTTTAATTGAAAATTAAAACCATGTTTTCTCTCTTTTTATTCTACAACTTAGATAATTTTTATAAATGTTTACAATACGTATAGAATAAACATTAGTACGATAATATATTTTAGAAACGTAATGATTCATTCACACACAAATTATTTTTTACAATCAAATATTTTTATTGTTTTCACTGTTTTCAAAATAATGAGTTCTGCGTTTTTCCTGTTCACAACTAATATAACGTGGCACAATAAACGGAAGCTCACTTTATTGTTTCAAGATCTATCGTTGTATTTTTTATTTTTTGATTTTCTCATTTTCATTTTTATATGTGATGTCATCAACTGGACATAACTGAAGTAACCATCAGTGCTATCAGTGTAAAAGTTTCTTTAATATGTTGTCATCAACTGGACATAACTGAAGTAACCATCAGTGCTATCGGTGTAAAAGTTTCTTTAATATATTTTGCAGCATAACGAAAGCAAAAAATATTATTGGAAAATAATACTAATCCATATTTTAAAATTCTTCAGACTGGCAATCGAATGTGGCTTAGTTGACATGTACACTTGGAAAATTACTGAATTTTAAAGAATACAGTTGTCGACTTTTTATTATTTTTTTGGCGAAAAAGAATATAATGAAAAAAATGTCACCTGTGAAGTAAAATAAAACTTAACTATATGTACTTATTAAATATTACGAGCGTCCTGTGTAGTAATATATGCGAAGTACTTCGAAATAATATTAATAAAAGCATTTAATTTAATTTGTGGTGTTGAGGCGTTATTTTAAACATATAGATATCGGGTATGGAAAGCCGACTGACTTGTACGCTACCTGATAGTGCTCAGTGTTCACGGAGCTATCGTTGGCGGCATCACATTCTTTTTTATAAAGTATCTAATTTCGTTAATTTTCAATTAATCGGTCTGAACATTTACAGATATCTTCCCTAAATAGTGAGCAACAAATGCCTCACTGAAAGTTATTTCAACTATGAACTTCCCTTGATACTTTTTGTCGGCGAAACTAAAAAAACATGGTTACCGACCGGCCTCAATTTTTATTTAAATATTATTAAACAATAAGCCAATTTCTGCTTTCTTATTGTTTTAAAGGCATCATTGGACTATTCTTCATGTTTATACACAATTTCAAATAATTTTAGCAACAATTGGCCAACTTACGGTGATTTATATTTTACAAACTTATTGAATTTTGGGATAAAATTTGTTTAGGTTTCAATTTCAGTAATAAAAATAATCACCGGACGAAAAAACGGAAAATATATAAAAGTTCTGCCTCATTATTCTCTACAAGTCTATATTTAAAAAAATTAAAGTTTCATAAACTCAGACGTGAGGACAATAATTTTACGCGTTTTCGAAAGCTCAGCGGGGTTATTTGATCCGAACGCTCAATTGTAAGTGATTCTGCAGAAACAACGAGGTCTATCTGTCAAGAAATGACTATATTATGCATTTGTCAATTGATCTTGATAAAACTGTTAACAATTGTTATTAAACAACAGAGTATCTTACAAATAGCTATTAGCAGGATATTTGTAGTTGGTTTTGTGGAAAAAAAACGAAACCAATCGCTTGATAAATGGCGACATTATTCATTTCCTTATAAAATTTTTTTAAACAATTGATATTTATCTTTTACAAGGCATAAGGCATGCACAAGGTATGCATTTTCTCCCAAAAGTATACAAAGCGGAAGTTTTTAAACATCGCTTGTACTAAGAAAATCACTTTTTTCCACTAATTTGTTTATAACAATTCGAAAAAATTGTTTACATATCTAGCACAGCTGGAACAGATTTCTAAAATATTTCCACACTAATTAAGGGTATATTCGATTAAATCGGATAATATCCTGCAAAATGACACCTTAAAATTTTTTTCCCATTTTCATTGTTAAATAAAAAAAGTGTAAATCATATTTTAAAAACTGTGCTTCGACTACACAGGAACTAACTTCAGCACCATTGTGTGGACCCCCGGCTGCTTGGGTTTAACCGGCTATGACGGGCCATCCCACTCTCAGAAGAAAGACATTACCCCCTAATTGCATTTAAACCCTTCTGTAATGGCTATTTTCTAGGAAGCAAGAGAAGAAGCATTGAAACACTTAATTGGTATCTTTAGACTCTGGAGTCTTAGATATAATTCTACAAAGATTTTAATCTTTTAAGAAAATCAATTGTGTATAACCCTATAACTTGAGAACGATTCGTTCTATGAAATAAGTGCTAAGGAGAAAAAGCTTTATTATTTACAAAAATTCTTTAAAATTCTTACCATATATAATTAAATTGTTTTAAAAAGTTATTTAAAGAAATTGGGGGACCCCTGGAAAAAATTTTCAAGATATGGCAAAGTGTGCAAATTTCACTATTTATATTTATAATTATATATTTTTCACATACGCGAAATCTCGAAAAAAAGTAGTATTAATCGCTCGCATGCATTAAGGGGATATAATATTTTTTGCCTAAGAGTGGGAAGGCCCACAGTGCAAGTACCTTTAGTAAATTGGCAGGCGTCTTTCGACGGCCGACGCTTGGCAAATGACACATGATGCAATGGTGAATGTAAAAATTTTTAAATTATTTTATCCTGAATTTTTTTTAACACTAGGTGGTATTTAGGTAATATAATTCCATAGTATTTTTATAGCTATCTCGATACAAAAATTTTCATCTTTGAGAATTTTTTAATTATTCCTTTGTAAGTAATTTTTTTTTTATATTAGAAATATAGTAACACAGAAAGTACCAATTTTGTTTATTTTGACAACATGAATCGATTGTTGTATTTAGAAGCTTTCTATAGTCAAATAAAGTTATGATATGTACACATTTCTAAATTTTTCTAACGTTGTAAGAGAAAAACTTTCTTCATTTAACAGGCATGAATGGCAAAATAGAATTATGATATATACAGATTTGTCAATTTTATTTAACGTTTAAAGGATAACAAAATTTTAATTTTTGAAATACACCAATATTTTAAGTAAAAATAAATTCGTGTTGATGAAATGAATCTATTGAACTAAATAAAAACCTGCTATGACCTTTAAGAAATAAAAAATAATCTATAATGATCACAATTAAAGATACAATATATAATGAACGCGTTCACCAAACTACTTTGCAGCGGTTTTATAATTTGTGTCCAGTATAAAGTTTATTATGCTCAAAAATATTCTTAAAGTAAAATTTTTTTGCCCGAAACTAATATATTAGTCAAGGACATAAAAGTTAAAGGTATGACGGAAATGCCCGCATGCATTCCTTTACAAATATACTTTTCTAAATGCAAGCTAATAAACAATTTATTTTTCACTTGTTTAAAACAATAGAGTTTAGTTTATTATTTTATTCTTTGACCCAAAACAAAACATTTCGTTCCAAATTTTAAATCGTATACTTATGTTCATACACCTAAATTATTTACAACCATTCATGTAAACAATAAGAAACTGCTTTGGAAAGGCAAAACCACTCAACACCCCCCCCCCTCCCGCCCCCTAAATTAAAGTTAATGGCAGATTTTTATTATTGAAAAAAATATTTTTAAAGAAAAAATTTACGAAGATATCTCTGAAAGATTATTTTCATCGTTATCATATATAGGAATTTGTGTATTTGTTTACAATAATAATAAATTAACAAATATAAATAAAAGTTTAATTTTCAGTTTGGTTCTCATGCCTTTCATTCTTTCTTTCTTCTGACTTATGAAAAAAAGGTAAAGTAAAAAAATATGTTGATTATTTTCTATTATAGATACTTTAACGAATATATGCTAAGGATAGCTCGCTGAATAGTAACGCGATGTATAGGTGATTGGCGTAAGAAGCTTAATCACGACGATCACTAAGAAATCATCTTACATCCGAACAAGCTTCTCGCGTTTCAGCTGACAAGCATAACGCTTTCTGTCGCGCACTGATGCGGCGGGCGGGTGGCGGCGGCGTGCGTACGAATATATTTCTACAGAAATGCTTAAAAATTCCAGTGTCGAAGTTATTGGGGCATTCATCATCATGGCTACGAGTTGGAAACATCCGTGGACATCAATAATTTGTGGTCCGACTGGTAGTCATCAAAAAAATTTTAGTGTTATTTTTATTTCACAAAATCTTTTTCATCAAGGCCGTGGGCAGCGTGGTATTTCATTAAACACCAATTATATTTTAATTTTCAAAAACCCACAAGATCGTGCTCAGATTCAGCATCTGGCTCGACAAGTTTGTCCAGAAAATCCAAAATTTTTGCTACTACAGCGATATCTGCATTATTTTGACAAGCCTATACACGGACATCATTCAACGAAGAAGGAGAACATTACCACCACTACTACTGCAACCACTACTGATGATGAGAGCAACGAAGATGTTGAAAAAAATACAAAAAAAAAACTCGACGTGATTCTACCATTCCAAACATTATAGACAGCGTTCCTGTCAGTTATCAGAGCAACGCAATGTTATTATTACGACATTTGTCATCTTTACCTTCTACGCGCATCGAATGGGATGAAAGGGGTACCGCTTTTATTGACGGAAGAAAATTGCTGATTCCAATATAACAGATTTGGTAAACGATGCTATGCGTGTTAGAAAACAAACTTCTGCACCTGGAACTCATTACTTTACTCGATTCCTTCGTACTGTAAACACCCCTAGAGAGTTTGTAAATAATTATACTTTCTGGCGAGAAGGAAGAAATATTTCCTCTCATTCCAAAAATATCAATCCTCACAATGAAAACTCCAAGAAGAAAAATAAAAAAAAAGTACAGCATTACAACACATAGCGAGACCGATAATTCAAGCGACGCTCTCGTAACAGCTAACGAAGAGGAATTTTCTATCAGACCGGCCGAGGAGGGGGATTCGATTCCAATCAGAAAGGCTAACGTTTAAGTAACAGTAGTAGTAGTATTAGTAGTAGACCTGCTCACAAATCATGCAACATCTTTCTCAACGGTATTATGAACCTAATCTACTAGAATCTTACTTGGGAGCGCGCCGGCTTCTAAAGAAAACGAAACGCATACCCAACGGAAAAAATACTTCATTGGCTTGAAGAGCAAGATGCATATACTAAGCATAAACAAATTAGATGCAAATTTCCTAGACGCCATTACACTGTATCGAACAAAGATGACGTATGGGAAAGTGATTTTCGATACTTGAAATCATATAAAGATAATATGACATATTTATTGGTTGTCATTGATGTTTTGAGTAAATTTGCATGGGTTTAGCCTTTAAAAGACAAAACCAATTCTTCAGTTATGTCCGCATTTCAACGTATTCTCGAGAGTAGTAACACCCGCACTCCACTTTACCTCCAAACCGATAAACACGCTTAACTCTGACATTAAAGCAGCAATAGTAGAAAGATTTAATTGCACACTCAAAGAACGTATGTGGCGTTACTCTACTCACATGCACACAAAACGATACGTTGATGTTTTACAACCCCTTATAAATGCATACAACAATGCCTATCATACAAGTATTAAAATGGCTTCCGCTTAGGTTACTATTGACAATGCAACGCAAGCCCGGTCTAATATTTTAAGGAGATTCAAACTTCTTTCGCGGAAAGCTAAATAAGGGGTATGTGACACCATGCATATCAGTAAGGCAAAAGCTGCCTTCGAGAAAAGATACGAGGGTGGATGGTCTGAAGAATTGTTTAAAATTACACGTGTAGATTTAAAAAAACAGCCTCCTGTGTACATATTACAAGATTTGGAAGGCGAAGAAATCGACGGATTTTTTTACAACGAAGAATTGAGTAACAGCAGTATGAGTTATTTTCCTGATAATACTACTACACATTTTATTACTCAACTACCCCAGCAGACACGACTTTCCCTCAAACACTTCTCCATGTACAACGTTTGGAGACAGAAAATTATGTATCTTTTATTTGCTTTCCCTCCGCCTCCGCTCCCGCTGATACATAAGTGTACACTATTCAAAGTAAAAAATTTTCCGCTGTAGATATTATAGTGGCCTCCGAAAAAAATTTAGAAGATTTGGAAGCAAGCTCCATTATGCCCGGTGTTTTTTTAGATATCACAAATTTATTTGAAGAAATAAATTCTAGCTAGTCCCTTTCAGGCCATTTTCAATTTATTCGTACTGGAAGAGGACACATTAACGTCAAACAGATATGCGATGTTTAAAACGTGGTATATTATTTTAAACTCTCCCCATCGCTGAGTCGTATTTTAGGATTTCATCATGCTGATAAAATAAAAGAGTTGACGCAGGATCATTTACCGTAACCGACCTACCTGCTTCGCTTAGTAATGGCCTGCCAAATATGATATTTGTTTACGCAGATATCTGTGAACCGTACATGACTGGCGACGTTCAAATCCCACTTTTACGCATTGCACAGTGGGACAGGAGCTCATCAAATTTGGCCAAAACTCAAGGTCAAAATTTGCCTAAAAGGAAAGCATTATTGTTTTGCACATATGTTATCGTAGATAGAAACAAAATTTTAAGAGCTTTCATTTACAAGTAATGTCTCTAGAGTCTATCCAAATCGTAAAATGGCTTACAATCAACGTCATCAAAAGTTTGTTAAAAAAATGATTAATTTCTTCAGTTTGGTACAAATTTCAATGTTTTTACAATTCATTTAAAGCGTTTTTAAAGTACCTGCAGGTACTAAATAACTTGTAATATTTGATTAATTACGAATGGAAGAAGAGTTTACATGCACATTTTTCAAGTTTTCAATACTGGAAATTTTTCAGTTTAAAAGTACACGAAGCACCACGTCTTTTTGAAGTTTTCAAGGAATCATTCTTCTCGTTAATTATGGAAGTTTCAAATGTGCTGCTACTGGCTGCTACTTTTCGTTTTTAATGAATAATTTTTAATGAATATCAATATCAATTTGGTTTTTTTTACGTGATAGCATATCGCTATAGATAAATTGTTCAAAAAATTCTCGCCTTCTCCCTGAATTTCATTCCATATCTCTTTCGTCTTTATCCCGGTTAGTCTTTTTCTTCAGAATGACATTTCTCAGAGCGATAATAATTTTGTTAATTGGAGTTTTGTGTCAAAGTGAAAATGTTCTTTTTAATCCACCTGAACCTGAAGCTGAGCAGGATGATGTTGACGTGGCTGTTGCTTATATTTTACAAGAACAGAAATTGCAACTCGCAGAACTTGAAGCCACTCAATTAAACGAATTGAAAACTCGTCTGAGGAATCTTAGATACAAACGGAATCGAAAGTGGCAGGAAGTAAAAAGAATAAAAAAGAAATTTGAGTCTAAAAATGAAGGTTGGTTGAATTCAAAGTTTGATATACCTGATTTGAGCATTCAAAAACTTAACTGTACACTTGAAGGCTTTGGTCGTCCAACTCTTTTATTTAATTTATCATCTGAGAGGTCAAAACGTCGAACGGCAGGAGTAATTTCAAATAAAAATGGAAATGATCTTATGAAACTTTTAAGTGCCTGTCGTTATGCAGCAAAAAATTCAGGGGAAAAATATTTGGCTACAGTTTTCAAAGAGATTCAAGAGACTCCTGCAAAAATGATGAAACTGATACAAGATTCGAAAGCAGCTTAACTCCTGAAAAGGGATTATCTTATATTTTAGATCGATCTCTTTCTCAAGCCGATGACATAAGTATGCGTTGTTTAGTAAAAGAGCAAGGTGCAGATATTTTCCCCGCGTATCAACACGTTAGAGCTACCAAAGAACAATGCAGTCCACCGAAAGAACTTGTGTCTATTACTGATAATGTAGCTACAGTTTCACTTCCAGGATTACTGAACCATACTGCTAAGCGAATTCTCGACTTACAAACAGAAGTAATTCTTCAATATATCTAGACCGAAAGTTTGACAGAACTGGAAGTAGTGTTGATGTGCTCTTGGGGTTTCGATGGAAGCTCAGGTCATTGAACGAATTGCATCATCAGATGCTTTTCAACTTCAAGAACATCTTAATAGCGTTATCCATTCAACTTCCAATAGACCATCTTATTTTTGACAAACTATGCAATCTACTGCTGAACTGTACATAAAAAACTCGGTTCACAAGATTCTTATCCATGGCGCAGACATTGTCAAAAACAGTTTGTTGCCTGTAGGAATACTTGAAGAAGAAGCCTCTAAAGCGCGAAATAAGCATTACAAGAAATACAGACATGACCACAGCAGGAAAAACAGTCGTTATACGAATCTTTACGATTTGTTTTATAGGACGATGGACATATCTGATCCGAAAGTTTCTTCTTTTAGTCTCAAAGCACGAGTTCAGAAAAGAAAGCACACACAATTACCTCCAGAAGTGCGAAATTTGCTTGCCATTTCCAAAGATTATACCATGTCGTGTGATGAAAGAGATGTAGATGTTGACACTGACAGTGACCAATTTTAAAGAAGACTCAAGTGGTCTCTCAGAATGTTATTCTCTTCTAGATGCAGAAGAAATATCTTCAGAAGATGAACTTGAAGATAAGTAGATAACTAATTACTGAAAATTAATTCCGCGTAAAGCTTTGTCTCAATACACGTAATAAGCCGAACTAATTTCAAGTAGATTAGTGTGTCATGCATATATCACATCAAAAAGCACCCCGAAAAAGAATTTGATTCAAAACAAATAATTTATGCAAACTTCGATCACCATATTGGATCCCCTATGCTATTTTGAATTTCGAAGTTTTGATGATGGATCTGGAATCAGTGAACAAAAAATCAACTAGAAAATGAGTTTTATGAAAAACAATTAATTTGTTTAAAATTATGTCGCCATATTGCATCCGCCATTTTGAATTTCGAAGTTTGGTGATGGGTTTGGAATTAGCGACTCAAAAACAAATATAAAATGAGTTTTATAAAAAATAAATAATTAAGAAAAAGTGTGGTGGCCATATTGGATCTGCCATTTTGAATGTCGAAGTTTTGATGATGGATTTGGAATCAGGGATCCAAAAAACAACCAACAACAACTTTCAAAGAGGTCATGGCATTGGAAGTTTTCTTTGAGGCTTATTTCGAAAAGTTTTACCTCCATTGTCAAGAGGAGCGAGAGCGATGGGGAGAGAAGCGGTACGAGTAGGTGGTGATATAGCTGGTGATGTTATTGATTGAAATGCTTCTCTATCAGATGCTTTCGGAACTCACGCGCAACAAGCTGGTAAAAATTTGAAACGAAAAGCTGAAAATAAATTGAAAGGAAAAAAATCGGCATCAGAAAACAAAGAAGAAGAAGAAGAATAAGGAAGAAAAAGAAAACACCTGGACTATAAACAACTTTTTGCATTCGATATTCAACGAATGGAAAACTTGTTTTACCTTCTAACAACGTGTATGCATATAGAGCATATATAGAAACAGTTCCCAATTACAGTCTCGACGCTAAGAAATCGCATCTTTCAACGGCTCTTTGGTACGACGACACTGCCGGAAAAATGGAAGATATTGCTACCAACAGCGACGAAGGTTTTGTTAAACACAAAGCATTTACTGCTGATGGAAAACAATTTGACTTGATCGGCTATCTTCATTGCGATGTCCTTAATCAAGAAAAGTTTTTACTCAATGGTGTTGAAGGAAGACTCAGACTCATTCGTTCGCAAGACTCATTTTGTCCCTTGGGAACGTCAACCACTTGTCGACTTCATATTCTGGAAGCTACTCTTCTTGTACGTCGTGTAAAAATTAGCTCCGGAATTTTGCTTGCTCACGCCAAAGCTCTTTCCAAAGCCACCGCAAAATACCCGTTAACAAGAGTAGAAGTCAAAGTTCTTACTATGCAGTCTGGAATCCACGTACATACTATAGATAATGCTATACTAGGACAACTCCCGAAATGCATAATTCTCGGATTTGTTGACAACAAAGTCTTCAATCGTGACTTCGGATCGAAGCCCTTTAACTTTCAAAATTATAAGATTAATTATCTTTCGCTGTGCGTGGCTGGAGTGCAGATACCTTCAAAACGTATTCAACCCGATTTTACGCAAAATAAACTGTACTTGGATGCCTATCACACACTTTTCTCAGGCACTGATATACATTTTCTCAATGAAGGAAATTCCATTTCAAGATCGGAATATGCAAACGGATATTGTCTTTTTGCCTTTGATTTAACGCCAAACCTATCTGCAAATGATAATGGACATTGGAATCTTGTAAAACATGGAAGTGTACTCATAGAAGTAAGATTTGAAGAAGAACTCGTTAGTACGGTTATTCGTATCGTATATGCGGAATACGACAACATTTTGGAAATTGACTCATCACGTCAAATAATGGTGGACTTTGGGGCCTAATAAAAGCCGAATAAACTGCAGAGAAAATTCCAGTTACCTTCCTGCTCTCGTTTGAAACAGGGTTTCAGAAGTACGCAAGGAGGATTTTCTCCGAAAGAAGCAGCAGTTGACGGTCTTCGTGACAAGTTTATCGGACATTGGATACTGGTTCCACCAGCATCTTTTAGCACCTTGCCGTTACTAATACTTTTACAAAGTAACCATTTCACAAAATATATTCACTGCATAGAATTGATCGACGGGGATGTACAAGCAGGCCAACTCTATAACAATCTTAAAGAAATTACCCGTGAAGCTAATCTTACAAAGGGGCAAAGAATCTTAAAGAAATTACCCGTGAAGCTAATCTTACAAAGGGGCATATTTACAAAAGGGGCAAAGAAAAAGCTAAATTTCTGCAAAACTTATTAGCTTGCTATATCAATAATTTAGAGGATATGTCACAAAGTCCATCGTTTACTAATCTACCTGCAACTTCATTTTGTATACATCATGCAGCAAGAAACAAAACTTTTTCAAATTATGCGTTAAATAACGTTTCGAAAATCAGGAAGTGGTTTCGAAATCATTTTGACTCTATAAAGAGACAGTTTCATTCAATCTACCAGAGGACGATCCATCAGAATACGAGGAGGAGGTGGATGAGAAAGAGGAATATACTATCGCTGAAGACGCGGGAGAAGAAGAACAAAGATTAGAGCCGCCTGTGCTTGATGTGTTGACGGACATCACTAATACCACATATTATGAGTATCAGCATTTACATCTGCAAAATTATGAGTATCCTGGAAGTATTAAGAGCTCTTCGACGAGTCCCTGCGGCCACGGTGGGTATATTTTCAGCGGACAAGATACCGAAGGTGTGGACGAAGCCTGCGGCAATTATTGTTAATACTGATTATCACACAAAATCCGGTTCTCCCGAGGTAGCTATGTATGTTTATAAATAAGGTAAGGGTCACTACTTTGATAGTTATGGTTATAAAGGTTTTTATTTCTTCCCCTCTTTTCTAGTCTGTAAGCTGTAGGGGGAGTGGGAAGCGGTAGTGGTGGAGCATATTAATGGTGGTGGGGCAGCTATAAGACAGAATGAGCAGCTAAGTTTAAGTATTATTTTAAGTTAATCAACTGGTCCCCCGGTATAGGTTTGAAATGAAGAGTAATCATCGTTCACGAATTCACTTATTTTCTAATCTTTTAGTTGAAAAAGTATACATGCCTGTACTCTGACCATACTTAATAATTAACAAAACTTTCGACTACGACGATGTTAACGTTCCTGAATGGAAAATAAGATACGTTTATTAACTCGAAATATTTAATTATTATTACATATTTCTTCAATCTAGCCTTTTTATTTCAAGAAATATATTTTTTTTGTTATCAGTATAAACTACGCGATCCAGAAACAGTAAGGGATATAATTAATAATATTAAATTCAGAGGATCTGACGCATACAATAATTTCATTTTAAGTTTTCGTCAATCTGGTCATGGCTTGCTTGGAGATATGCTTGAGTATGGGACGCCTTCCTGGAACGCTTTTGGTATGAAATGTTTCGATAAACTTGCAGAGGAAATGATTATCTTTCTACGTAATGAACTAGATGATTCAGCAAGAAGAAAAAACGTCATAATAGTAGATAGTTACAGAACAGCGCATGGGTGACGAGAATTGTACAAAATAATTAAAATCTGTAGGTTGTAGAGAAATTTCCGTTTCAAATATATTTATCCTCACCCTCGTTTCTGTCCTAGAAAAATATGAGTAATAGAAAAATAGTAGGGGATACTCCTCCCACGCTTTACATTAGTCAACCCGATAAAAGCAGTTTGATCCTTCGCTTCGCTTACAACAGTTTTGATTTTGCATTCGTAACGATCAGAAGTATCAGTTCATCATGGACCCTGAAGGAAAACCCTGAAACCCTTCTTCTTTCGACCACATATCGCCTCAACAATTCATATTCAAAAGTAGCAATAGTCGGGTTACAGTTGAAACCCGTTGTTATTCTACCGTGGGGAGATTCGTGCCCGTTGTGAAACTTGTGAATAAATCTTACCAAGGGTAAACGTTTGATACTCATGTGTGGAAAAAATTGGATGATGTCATGGTTGAATTACAAGAGTATTTTTCTAAAAAAGTACAGACCCGATTACCAGAAAGGATAGCTTTCGATCCTTATGTATTGGGCTACACAAAAACTCTCGGATCATAAGCTGTTTGTATCGTTGTGGATTCAGCATCTGAAGAAGAAGAAGAGGGAGAAAGGCAACCACCCCCTGCTAAGAAACCCAAAGTGTACTTGCCTGTGTTAGTCATGCAAGCCAGGTCTTTCAGTCACTTTCTTGCTTTCCGAAACTGTATCAATGAACGAATAAAGCTACTGCAGACTTTTGCACCGGTTGCAGAATCGTGTGCAAATTCTTTAATACATCATCTTCATCCTAAATGTAAACAATCAAACTTTGTTAAAAACGACGTTGAGAAATTTATTGCATTAGAAAAACTAGAGCATTTTCCTGAAATTGTGCGGAAGATTATGCAAGATTCAAATTCTGTAAAACAGCTAGAACCAGAAACATATCAAGTAATCATTCGCGAACTTTTCGCTCTCTATAGCGAGCAATTTTCACAGTCTATGAAAAAAATTAGTTTTTAGCAATCGGATCCCTTTTACCAAAAACTGTAATGTAAGAGAGTGAAGAGTAAAAATATAAATAATTTTCTAAAACTGTAAAAAAAACCCTGTCTCATTTTTAACATTGTTCCTCTCCCTTTCATCTTACATGCGTTAAATATAAGTTTCTCTTCATTGGCAATACTGGGAGGGGCGAAGACATCACTATTCCCTTCGTACGGCGAAAAGGGTGATGTCATTGCTCCAGATTTTAGCTCCAGTTTTTTTATAGCAAAAACGGTGACGTCACTGCTCTAGTTTTATGGCGAAAGGGACGTGGCTACTGTCTGCAGGGAAGGGGGGAGGGTGACTTCACTGCTCCTGTTTAATGGAGAAAGCGGCGTGGCTACTGTCTGCAGAATAGGGGGAGGGTGACGGCATTGCTCCAGTTTTATGGCAAAAGGGGTGTGGCTACTCTCTGCGGGTAGAGGGGAGAGTGACGTCACTGGCGTCAGGGGCGTGGCTACTGTCTGTGGTTAGGGGGTAGGAGGGGTTGGTGGCGTCATGACTGTCTCGTCATATTGACAATCATACTACTGTCGTCTCGAACTTAGCTCTCAGTTAAGTTCGAAAAGCTTTTAGTTCAACTCATCGTCAACTCATATCAAATTGATTTTCCTTTTATAAGTAATTTTTATGCTCAGGTGGAATACTCATATCCCTCTTTGGTACCAGAAGCTCCAAACGAATGTCCGCTGAGTTGGAAGTATTTGCCAACATTAGCACTACCTGATGGGTCTCATAATTATGATGAAGATACTGTATTTTTTCACCTACCTAGTCTCACGGATCCAACATGTACAGTATACGGTGTTTCGTGCTTCAAACAAATCTCTGTTGAGGTACCATTTTTAATTAGTACATATGATGTAATTCACTTTCTCATTTCGCTGTTTATGTGTTCATTAAGAACGCATTTTTTGGTTATAAAAAGAATAACTGTGTCGATGGACTACTTTTAAATAAGGGCGTTGGATAAATTGGTCAATGAGTAACGCTTTTGCACCAAAAATTTATGTGTGCATCTTTTGCAGTCGCGCCAATTTAAAAAACTTTTTAATGCCTTTAATTAAACACTAATTTGTTCACACTATCTCTTGCGAACGCGTAGGAATCGAACGCGTGCGATTCCTACGCGTTGGTGAGTTACCGAAATTCAGGACAAGATAAATCGCACCAGTGCAGTCACTTGGGAGAACAGATTTTTTTTACAGTGTCGTGAAAAACGGGAGTTTTGTGTCTATGAGTTACTTACTCTTGCAACTAACAACCAGATGTTTCGATAAAATTTGAAAGGCTTTTTTACTACTAATATTTCAAAACGGACAAGAATCTTATATTATTATAAAATTATATAAAATTTTTTTATATATAAGCCAGCAAACACGTTATGTAACTGATCCGTCACAAAAATGGAACATGGTTATATCTGGTTATATAAGGGGTGTTATTGATCAGTAATGTGCATGTTATATAACAAGATGGTCACAATGTTCTGTAACATTGTTACCGTGTGTAGATGTAACAGTCCCATGAAAAGGAATTGTAACAACTCTGTGGCAGTGTGATGTATGTGCTATAGAAGAAAAATGTAACATCTGTTCTATGACTTGGTGACACGCTGACAGTAAATTGGTGTTACTGTACAGTTCTGTGAGCTGTGTGTAATGCACATTAGTAACAGCTATGAAACAATGTGACATAATTTTTATGTAACAATCATGTAACTTTTTTATGTAACTTGATTACAAGCATGATCTATAACTATTTCGTTACAGTGTTATGTAAGAGAACTGTAACGGCGATACTGTGTAGTTATGTCAGTTGGGTATAATGCACATTAGTAATAGCTATGTAACAATGTCACCTAATTATTGTATAAAAAACATGTGATATTTGTTGTGCAACTCCATTACGCTCAAGATTACAAGAATTCAACCATCTTCTTACGTAACGATTCTATAATGGTGTTTCTATCCGTAGATATTTTAATTATTCGCTGTGTATTACCGCGACTTCAGTATAATATAGTTATAGAATATTATACGGGAATTGAAATTGATATATGTATAGCATAGGGGTGAAAAATTTGCCTCACAGGAATGAGTTATGTATCATCGGCATTATTATTATTATAGAATTATTATCGAGTAAGTATATTTTTTCGAAATATTTGTAAAATATGAAGTGCCGGAAAATGTATCAGCAGGCATTAAACGCATGCATACGTGCTTGCCTTAAGTTAGCGCATGCCCCATGATCCGTGCAAAGCGCGCACTTTTTAAAAACCTGTAAATCATATATTAATTCTAGAAACATTTATTAGAAAATTTTTCGATATTTTTATTTAAAAAATGATAAAATTAATAGCAATGTTTGTTTGTAGCAAAAAATAAACACAAGAAGTATGATAGCATTATTTTGTAAAAGTAGGAATTTGAAAAGCTCGCGTAATGGAAGAAGATCTCTCGCCAGCATCACCACACGCAATCCAAGGCGATTGCGTGTTCACATTCCATTAAGGAATATAGAGATATTGTATTTACGTTTAATGTCCTTTATTTTACTTGAAAATTAGATTTTTATTACTTTAAATTGGATATTGGAAATTTATTACTTTAAATGCAGGTTAATTAAATATCAGTTTCGGGGTTATAATGTAATAAGAGTTCTTTGTTTTTTCCCCCATTGTATTGTGAAACACGAAACTGTGCGTCAATAATTCGAGGTTATTTACTGGAGACATTAAAGTGAATCATCTTTTTGTAATATTAATGTAAGTGAATAATAATAATTACTAATTGAAAATTTTTATAAACACATTAACACGTACAGACTTCAAGTAACTGACTTTAAAATCCTTAGGGATTTTGAGCCCATGCAAAAAAAAATGGAGGAAGCTATCAAATGCCGTAATTACTAATTGTTCATTAGCGCTGATTGTGAGCTATCATTCGACACTCATTCTGCAACAATTGCAAAATGGAGCGTAGTTGCAAAAATCAT
>JBAGKK010462399.1:0-37339 GCA_037177015.1 Euceroptres primus
ATATACTGTTTGTTTCTACATTATAAATTCGATTTATTAAACTTGAATTAACGAAAAAAATGTTTTTCTATAATTCGCGAAAAAGTGCCAGTTTTTCCACCAGTTTTTGGTGTAAAAAGTAACGGATTTTTGGTCGATAACGTGGCGCATGCGCAGTGCCGACCTTTCCGGGCAACAGTGAAAAAAGTGAACGGACGCAGTGAAAAAAGTAAATGGACACAGTGAAAAAAGTGAGGCGCCGTAAAAAAAGTAAATAAAGTGCAAACTACTTCGTATTACTTCGGGTGTGTTCGAGCTGCCTCGGGTGTGCTCGTGCATCGTGCGCAGAGCCATCTTTATTCTATTTTCCGACTCTGGTCCCTAACCTAAATCAATTTCATTTTCTTTTTACAAAAAAAAAAAAACAGGTAAACAAAAACTAACACTTTTTAAACAAATTATAGAAAAAGTATCGTGTCCTACACATTGAAAAAGCGACGATTTAAAACTCGTGTGATAGCCAACCAATCTCTCGCTTTTTTAACTTGTAGCACAATATACTATTCTTATCAATTCCCTGTGCAAAATTGACCAAGTTAAAAAACTGCATAAATTCATAAAATAGAATGTCTAAATAAAATTACATGTTGAGGAAAATTAAACAACTTTTGTTGTAAAATTGACAAATTTTTCGTGAGATTGCAGAAGTTTTGATGAATATTTACAGTTCTAACCTCTGTTATTACAGGTACTTTTATGTCCTATGATTTATCATTTTAGAAACATGAAAAATGACACAGTAAATTCAGAATATCACGTCATTGCGCGAATAAATTTTTTTAACAATCAAAATCAATTGAAAATGCATTCATTTGTTTTTGGAGAACAATCTTGCAAATTAAATTGATCCACTTTTTGGATCATTTGGAGTGAAATATTAAATTATTTATACAAAAATATTCATATCCATTTTTATTTAGTTAAAGACTTCAAGATTTAATTTTTATCAATGGATTTTAAGCTGAAACATTTCGTTAAATATTCAGAAATTATGTCAAATGGATTTATCATGTTCTGTTCGCTTACTCCTTTAATTCCACACTAAATCCAGAAGTATCATTTTTGATCCGAAGTTGGATAAAAACGTTACAAACTATTGAAAACTACATTACTACTACATAAAAATATCTATGTAGTGGTTATATAGTTGTCAATTGTTTGTAACGTTATGATATTTTTGGATTTAGTGTGTCATGAATGCAGTGAATTCAACAGAATTGAAGCAAAATTTATTTCAATTAATTGAAAATAAATTCAAATTGAACTAAATTTCACCTAAATCTTAAATTCCAATAAATTTAAAGTATAATTTGAACATGAAAAATTCAATTGAATTGAAAACGAAATTAAATTGATTCAATTTCATTTAAAAGTTAATGCAACTATGTACTTGAAGTTTTGAAGTTCAACTGAACGAATTTTTTTTTCTTAACTAAATTTATTTTGAAATATTTTTCCAGTTAGAAGTAAAAAGAACCCTCATGAGCTTTTCTCATTATTAAATTAGTTTCTTTGCTAATAAATCAATATTTTAAAACAAATTTGAGTTTAAAATGAAATCAAATAAAAATTTCGTTCATTTGAACGTTCAGAACTTCCAGCACATATGCAACTGAATTGAAAGTAAATTCAACTGAAATAAAAGAATTGAATGTAAATTCAAGTGAATCGACCGTGAATTCAACTAAAAGAAAATAATTGAAAGTAAATTCAAGCAGTGAATTGACGATGAATTCAGAAATCATAACATAGTTCAGCTATACAAAGTGAATTGAACTAAATTCAACTCACATGAATTTAGTTGAACTCAATTGAATTGACTTTAGATTCACTTAAGTTTATCTGAGTTCAGTTAATCCTATAAATTCAAATGAATATAGCTGACTTCAATTTTACATGTCAATGAATTAGAAATTAGAACTTAAAATACGATTGACATAAAATAACACTTCGGTGATATTATGCTGCCACTGCTTTCGGCTGTTGGTGTAATTATTCCCGCGAGTCAACTTCCCAACCAGTTTTAATTGGCCGTATACATATATGTATTTTTCTTTTCATTTGTGTTTGTGTACATGACTATATTTAGATGTAGCCGGACCTTTTGCACGTGTACGCATTTTCACGCTCCGAGAAAGTTACTGATCTGACATGCGTTCATACTTCATTACGCTTATGCAAAGAGCGAGGTCGACTTCTTTCCGTTTTGTTCTCTGTCAGTGAAACTTCCAAAATTAAAAAAGATTTGTAACTTTCTTAAATTTAACTCATTTTTGCAACATTTTTTTCTTTTGTAAAATCATGAATTCTTTTTGCGCATACAAACAATTTAATTAAAATACGTATCTCGATACGTAAAACGTATTTATGTACACATATGAATTGGAATCGGTTGCATAAAGTTTAATAATTAAACTTTTTACTTTTACTTTTCTAGTACTGTTCATGCATAAGTTATTTATGCATGAACAGTAAAAGAAAAATAATAGCGATATATATGTTGATCGATTGAATTTTTAATTAATGTCAGCTTCGTTTACTGATCACTCTGGTAATACTCGCTACCTGTTTTCCTAATTGATTTCCTAATTTATAATTATTAACTTTGGGTACTGTATTTACATGATAATTAATGACTGACTTGTTTTGATCTTTGGATTAAGATTATTATTGGCCCCAAAGTTGTGTAATATTTTTTTTTTAAACGGGTTCATTGACTTTTCTTCTGAGGATAGGAAATTTGAAAGCATTAAGACTGTGAATATAATTATTATAATGCCTAATTGAAGCAAGATTTAATTGCACGATAATGATATTATTTTCTCATGATCTGTGATTATATTACTATCATCATTTAATTTTATTCCGGTTATTATTAATTATTATACTACGTGTCAGCGTTTTTTAAAATTTGAATTTAAAAAATGAAAACATTCTAAGTTTCACTTTTTCTGTTAGTACATTCAAATGCACTAGAATTTATTGTTCTGATTTTATGAACTTTCTTTCCTGGCGATATTCAAAATTCATCATAGCTTTCAATCGAGTATCGACAATGGTTTCCGGTAAATCGATTGAAAACTTGACTTTCATGCACACTACTTGCTGGCAGTGCAAATGCGGAAAGAATCTGAAGTTTGCTTGAAAAGAATAAAATGCACAAGGACGAGTTTTGTATAATATTTCACAATATACTTCAGTGTCTCATATAATTCGCGAGACAATGATTCAGTGGAAAAAATTCTTCTGAGCATTGTTTTCCATAAACAGTGTTCAGATGTGATAAGTTACCTGCAAGGATATACAATTTTTAAAAGTATTTTAGTAATTATCACAAATGAAGAAGTGCTTTGAAGATATAAGAAGCATAAATGCGCTATTAAGTAAAATGAGTTTATTACAATCAATAAATAAAGATATTTGATTTTTAATCGAATTATTTCAATTCGCCTGATTATGTCTCAAAATGACATGCAACAAATGAAATCACAAAGAAAATTTCAATTGTTTGAAATGAAATGCAATAATAAAATTCACACCATCAATTTTCCGTGATTGTTTAAAATTAAAATTAATGACCGCGATTTCTTTGTTTGGATGAAATAATATGTTTATCTTTATCTGAAAGAAAATCTATTTTCAACAAAACTGCTTTAAGTGTGACAAAACGATGAGTAGAGAGACAATTTACAAAGCTGCGAGAGAGCGCTTTGTCATACACAAGAAAAGTAAGCCCTTTGTGTCATGTAATCCGCGACCTCGACATGAAATAAGTGTAGGTATATTGCGTGAAACTTGCGCCTTGAGCAAAATGTGCACAGCTGCTCACGTGCGTGATGAACATAATGCATGCCATCTGGTACTTTTGTGCAGTCACACTTTGACACTAGTCAAGAAAATCATGTAAATCGCATAATAAAGAGCATAATACACCTACCGTGACATAATTGCAAACAAGGTATATAATGTAATGGCGCCTATAACGAGAAATGTGAAAGTGTCTCAAAAAAGTTGCGTCTGGACTCAAATAATTATCTCCTAATAGGAAAGAGGAAGTTTCGAATCAGTTTATCCAAAAATAGATTATTTTACATCTTTCAAACATACTTTTTACTCTCAGAAAAATATTGGGTTGAATTTCGGCTCTATAAGAGACTTTGAATACAAATTTTTAAAAGCTATTTTGAAATATTGAGGAACTAAACTTGAAAACATATTTTTAAATCAACCAAATTCTCTGTAAATCAAAAATTTAGTTGAACGTTCATTTTTTGACGACATTAATCCAATGCATCTAAATAAACGACTTTTTGGTTGAAATCAAACCAGTTTTTTGGATAATTTAATTTATTGTCATTTCAAGTAATAATTTGTTAGATTCAATTTTCAGAAGTTGTTTTTAAAAATACTTTTAAATTTCTTTCGACGATTTGATTTAAGTGAAACCATTTTTTGATGATTATTTCACTTATCATTGTTGTTATTTGAAGTACGAATTTAATAGATTCAAATTTTCAGAAGTTTACAAAAATAAGGTAGATGTTCCAATTCCTAATCACATGTATTTTGAAAAGTCTATTTTGACCAAAATTAGATAAAATCAATACTACTCATTTTCTTTAGATAGATTTGACAGTTCATTCCTTATTTATTGCGTCAAAGCGAAAGTTAAAGTTATGTTGCGTTAAAAATTAGGTGATCAGGATTTAGGGCATTTAGAATTTTTTATATAAACATTTTTCAACCATTTATCATTTTTATACTCTCATTTTAAAGAAAAATAGTCAAATTACACGAGGGATTCAAAGTTTTTATTTTTAAACTTTAGGGAAATTTTGGGACATCGACCTCACTTACAAATTTCTTTCAACGATTTTTTCTGATTATTTCACTTCAAAAAAATCGTTGAAAGAAATTTGAAAATAACGTGGATATCCCAAAATTTCCCTAAAGTTTAAAAACAAAAACTTTCAACTCCTTGTATAATTTAACTGCTTTTCTCTGAAATGAGAGTTTAAAAAAGATAAATGGTTGAAAAATGCCTGAAAGACAAGTGCTTATATAATAAAATCTGAATGTCCCAATTTCTGATCACCAAAATTTTAACGTAACATAACGCTTTAACTTTCACTTTGACACAATAAATAAGAAATGAACTGTCAAATCTATCTAAAAAAAAACTTAGTAATATTGATTTTATCTTATTTTGGCCAAAATAGACTTTTCAAAATACATGTGATCAGTAATTGGGACATCTACCTTATTTTTGCAAACAACTTCTGAAAATTTGAATCTAATAAATTCTTACTTTGAATAAGAATAATACGTGAAAAATTCAGAGAAAAATTGTTTCACTTCAACCAAATCGTTGAAAAAAATTTATAAGTATTTTTAAATAAAACTTCTGAAAATTGGAATAAAAAAAATTCTTACTTTACATAACAACAATGATAAGTAAAATAATCAGAACAAAATTGTTTCACTTCAACCAAATCATTGGAAGAAATTTTAAAATATTTTTGAAAACAACTGCTGAAAATTTCAATCTAACAATTTCCTACTTTAAATAGCAACAATAATAAATTAAAATAATAATAAGAAAAAAATTGTTTCACTTCAAACAAATCGTTTATTTTTAATTCCATCAGTCATGTTTTCAAAAGTTGCTTGCTTTCAATTTCAACATTTTCAACCTCTTGAAATATTAAGCAACTTTTGAAAACATGACTGATGAAATTAAAAATAAACGATTTAGTGGAAGTGAAACAATTTTTTTTCTGATTATTTCATTTATTATTGTTGTAATTTAAAGTAGGAATTTGTTAGATTCAAATGTTCAGCAGTTGTTTTCAAAAATATTTTCAAATTTCTTTCAACGGTTTGGTTGAAGTGAAACAATTTTTTTATGACTATTTCATTTATTATTTTTGTTATTTAAAGCAATAATACGTTACATTTAAATTTGCAGAAGTTGTTTTCAAAAATACTTTCAAATTTCTTTCAACAATTGAAGGTTGAAGTCAAACAGTTTTTTCTAATTATTTAATTTATTATTGCTGTTATTTAAAGTAAGAATTCGTTAGATTCAAATTTTCGGAAGTTGTTTTCAAAAATACTTTCAAATTTCTTTCAACAATTTGGTTGAAGTGAAATAATTTGTTCTGATTATTTCATTTATTATTGTTGTTAGCTTCAAATTAAAAAGACTTTGAAATTGAAAGCATCAAAATTTGTGAGCTCTTGAAATATTAAGCAATTTTTTAATGCGTGACTGATGGAATTAAAAATCAATGATTTGGTTGAAACCATTTTTTTCTGGTTATTTCATTTATTGTTTATATTTAAAGTAAAAATTTGTTATATTCAAATTTTCAGAACTTGTTTCTAAAAATACATATAAATTTCTTTCAACGATTTGATAGAAGTGAAACAGTTTTTTTTCTGATTATTTTATTTATCATTGTTGTTATTTAAAGTAAGAATTCGTTAGATTTAAATTTTCGGAAATTGTTTTCAAAAATACTTTCAAATTTCTTTCAACAATTTGGTTGAAGTGAAATAATTTTTTTCTAATTGGATAAAATTTAAATATTTTATTTATTATTGTTGTTAGCTTCAAATTAAAAAGACTTTGCAATTGAAAGCATCAAAATTTTCAAGTTCTTGAAATAAAGCAACTTAAGCAACTTATTAAAAACTTATTAAGCAACTTTTGAAAAAAGGTTTTATGAAATTTCAAATAAATGATTTGGTTGTAGAGAAACAATTTTTTTCTGATTATTATTTTCATTTATTGTTGTTGTTATTTAAACTAAGAATTTGTTATATTCAAATTTTCAGAGGTTTGGAACAATACTTTCAAATTTCTTTCTTAGCAGTCATTATACATACTTTTTTGGAGATTATTCTGGCACTATAGAGTAATTTAATTTACTTGCCCTAATTATGTTTGACTGTTCACGCCTACTCGAATATTTTTTCCGTTGACCTCTTATTTCATTGAGGATGTTCACATTTTTTAAGAATTTTGTTTATTGGCTAAAGCGATTTTAATCAAGTCATTTTTACATTGTTAACTTTGCTTTTGAGTAATTAGGAATTATACATTTTTGTACAAAGCTTATACATTTTTGAAACATAGTTTTCTGTTAGCCAATATTTCAAAACATGTCTGTTATATTTAAAGTTGTTAATGCTTATTGCAATTAAAATCCTTTCTTTCTATAAATTTGCACGTGATTTTTATTATTTCTTAAGCTTATAAAAACTAAGAATGATAAAATATTAAATTTTTATTACAATGTACACCTATATAAGTTTTTCCGTAAAAAGAAGGTTAAATTGCATTTTGCAGTCGATTAAATATGCATTGACTTTTTAAGAATGCATGTTCTGTTCTTAAAGAAACAATTATTATCTTCATATACTCAAACTCTTTCGCAAAATGTGTAAGCCATAAATTGTGTACACCATGTTAGTGTATGCGTGGCTTGTTTTCCTTTATATCCTATAATGGCTGATCGTTCCCGAAGCACGTGAGTTTTTTTTATCCCGAATAACCGTGCCATGCGAGGGCAAGCAACAAGCACATATTTCACTTTATACACTATTTATGTAACACATCAAAAGGTAAAGAATCCCATACGTTATCTTCTCGATGAGTAGCGCCTAACGGAAACAGCCTTTTTCCATAAACAAGACTTATGTGCAAATTCCATGAATCGGAAGTATCACGGCAGACATTTATAATCACTTCCTTTGCTTCTGGTTGTTTCTTAAACGCAGATTCGTTGAAGAACTTCCGTTCCTCATTTTTGTTTAATTTTCTCCGCAATATGGAAGGAGCTTTGTGTATTTTTCATCTCTTGGCAGATTTAGATTTTTTTAATGGGAAAATTATTATATAAGTTCTGGCGATTCTAAAAGTGTGAAATTTTTATTATAAGTTGGAATTTTTGAAAAGGTGGCAAGAATAATTTTATTTTTAAGGGTAATTTAAGTTCGATAAAAGGGTAGATAAAAGAATTTAAATTTAAAATGTATCTAAAGTTGTGGCTCTAACTTTAAAATTAGAATAGAAATCGTAATCAAACTTTTTTAAATTTTTAAATCTTTTTAGTGAAATATCTTCTAATTTAAAAGACCCGATTTTGAAAGCTTTTTTTTACATTTTCTATTTTCGAAGCCCTTAAATTTAAAAGCAGCTGAATGTAAAAACTTTTGATTTTGAAGTTTCTGAAAGCCTCCAAAAAACTCATAACTTCTTATTTAATTATAAGAATAGAGTGTCCAAATTGGAAAGCCCTTGTGTTATATATAAATATTTGAAAATATTCGAATTTAAATGGAGAAAATATAAAAGTCTTTAAATTTGAAAAGGCAGGAAATTTAAAATGTTTCAATCTAAAAGCATTTGAATTTATACACTGAAAGAAACTGGGATTACTAATTAAATTCTAGTAAAATTAACTAAAACGCTAGTAAAATTAACTAGATTTTCAAGTTATTTAGCCAAAAAACAAAGTATTAATCCCTCTAGTCAACTAGTAAATTTTACTTGTTATTTTTCGATGTAAAACGTACAATATTTAAATTTTACTAATTTAAGAAATCGAAATCTAAGACATTCAAATGTGAAAATGTTCGAATTTAAACAAATCAATATCTAAAATTTAGAACATAACATTTTAAGGGGGTATTCTAGTGTGGCAGATTGTAACTTTTTCATATCATTTTTTTGTATCATTTTTCGGATTTTTTTAAGAAGGTAGAAAAGCATTATTATTATCAAAACTTTTTATCTATATTAGCATACATTTAAATTAACAAAAAATTTTTTTATAGAAATAAAAAAAATGGCGGCGCTACAGTCCGTTGAAGTTGAGGCCTCAAAAAAAGGAGGTGAGCACTATATCTCAAAAACTAATTAATCAATTTGGCCATCGTTTTGTACACATGTTTAGAAAACGTGTGCCTATCGTCCCAACTACAATTGAGTTTAAATAATTATTTTTAAAAAAGTTATGGCCCATTAATCGAAGAAAAAAAAATGAAAAAATTTAAGTTTTCTTCAAATGTTCACCATTTTGAAAATTTGTAATATTTTGATTTAAATTTAGTTCCTACAATTGCTATAACCATATATTTCAAGAATCTTTTGGAAGTTTTGCTTTCAGATTCGTTTGAGAGCCTGGACTATGCTCACCGTCAAGATACTTTTTTTTTGAGGCCTCAACTTCAACGGACTGTAGCGCCGCCATTTTCTTTATTTCTATTAAAAAAATTTTTTTGTTAATTTAAATGTATGCTAATATAGAGAAAAAGTTTTGACAATAATAGTGCTTTTCTACCTTCTTAAAAAAAAATCCGAAAAATGATACAAAAAAGTACCTGTCACACTAGAATACCCCCTTAAAGCCCTCAAAATCGAAACCATCAAAATTTTAAAAGTTTTATTTTAAGAATCCAAATTTAAAACTATTTAATATTTAAAACCCTCGAATCTCAAAACAATCAAATTTAAAAATATAACAATTTAAAAGCCTTGATCGTTTGAAGCAAAATAATTTAAAATCAATGAGAACGTACACAGTAAAAAACAATACTTAAAATGGTTTGGATTAAATTCAGTAAAATTTGTCTTAATTTAAGCAATATTGGTCTAAATTTAAAATACCACGTTACTGCAATTTCAGAATTGAGTCTTAAATTAAAACAAATTTGATTTAAAATCAAATCAATTTTGCTTAAATCTAGACAAATTTTACTGAATTTAATCCAGAACATTTTAAGGTGTAACAATTTTAAGTATTCTTTTTTACTGAGTATTGGTTTTTTAAAATCTATAATGCTTTCGAACTGTAAAGCCTCCAATGCCTTTTTTTTATTTTTTGGGCGACTAAGAACCATTCTTTTTCGAAGATTTATTTTTTGTACTTAGCAAAGTCTGAGGTTTAATGTCTCTGTTTTTTTCGAGGGGTTAACCACTACTGAATTCAGGTGTACATTTGTTCCTGAATTCTTTTGAATTCACCTTGAATTCTTTTGAAATCACCTTAAATTCTTTTGAATTCATTTTGTATTTTTACAATTATTTTTTTGAATTCACCTTGTATTCTTATTTTAAATTCTTTGAATACACCTTAAATTCTTCTAAATCCATCTTGAATTCTTTTTAATTCACATTTAATTCTTTGAATATACCTTGAATTTTTCTAAATTCATCTTGAATTCTTCTGAATCCATTTTGTATTTTTTTAATTATTATTTTTTTTTTATTCACCTTGTATTCTTATTTTTAATTCTTTGAATACACCTTTAATTCTTCTGAATTTACCTTAAATTTATCTGAATTCTCCTTAAATTCTTCTAAATTCATTTTTTATTTTTTAAATTATTTCTTTGAATTCACTTTGAATTCTTTCAATACGCATTGAATTATTCAAAATTCACCTTGAATTCTTATGAATTCATTTTGTATTTTTTGAATTCACCTTGTATTCTTATTTCGAATTCTTTGAATAAACCTTGAATCCTTCTGAATTCATCTTCAATTCCTTTAATTCTTCTGAATTCCCCTTGAATTCTTCTAAATTAATTTTTTTTTAGTTCATCTAGTATTCTTATTTTGAATTTTTTGAATACACCTTGAATTTTTCTGAATTCACCTTGAATTCTGCTGTATCCGTCTTGAATTTTTCGTGAATTCACCTTTAATTCTGCTGAATCCACCTTGAATTCTTCTGAATTCATTTTGTATATTTTCAATTTTTTGAATTATTTTTTGGAATTCACCTTGTATTCTTATTTTGAATTCTTTTAGTTCTTTGAATGCACCTTGAATTATTCTGAATTCGTTGAATTCACCTTGAATTCTTTTGAATTTTTTGAATTTTTTTTTGAATTCTTGAATTCAGGTGTACATCAAAATTGTTCGTGGTTAACCTCTGGATTTTTTTTATAAAGACCAACTTTCCAACAGAAATAAAAATTCCTCAAGTAATTCCTTGCTGCAATACAAATGATAAAAAAAATTATTTTTGAATAATTTATCATCCAAACATAAATTTATCCACAATTTATTGTATACATTTACAAAAAAATGCCTACTCCTCATAAACGGATTTAACTTTTCTTTTAACGACATTTCAAGATCCCACGTCAGCAGATATTTCCAAGAACGGAATATTGCGAAAAATGATTCTTCTCTCTCATCTGATCGTATTCTAGAAGGAATTAAATATTTTTATAGGCCCCCAAGTACGTTTTCTATACCACATTGAAATGCTAGTGATATTCGAAGGCCGGAGAATAACTAGAGAAGCATTCATCCTCCATTTGATAGGCTGGATTCTGGAAGGTATTCGGTTTAAAGTTTGCATTTCCAGAGATCAAACAGAGGCACAAGAAATCTTTCTCGTGACGTGTGGTGTAGCCACGGTGAGTCATTCTCTGTGACTGCCTCGTTGTAATTCATTGCGATGATTGACTCCCCACCTTGACTGAATTCAAGCTTTGTTCACACCGAATGGAAGTCATGAAGAATTCTCAATTAATTTGTCCTCATCCTCTTTCTCAAGTCAAGGAGAAATTGCTTTTTTTTCGTCGAAAAGATAAAATACCGTCCGCACCCTCTTTGTCAATGTCCAGGGCCACATTTCTTTTTACCTTTTTCGTTCCTCGAGAGCATAAGAGAAATGAGACTTTTTTGTGGACTCGATTTTATGTTAGATTGTCTACCTGTGGACCTATTGCCACCAGAGGTGAGATAATTCCGCAATTATATTTCTGTGGGTCGCTAGTCGTAAATCAGAACTGAAAAAGTTTGTTTTATCATCCAATATTTTTTTTTAAACAGATTTTTAATTTTTCACAAAAAAAACTATATCTAGTTTCTAAACGTGAACTAAATTCTAAACGTGATCTAGTTTTGAAACATAGAAAAAAACTAAGGATGATGTTGCAGATGATTTCACAGCAAATCGGGAAGAAAAAATGATCCAAAAAATAGATCAATTTGACCTGCAACAGTTTTATAAAAAAATGAATATTTTTCCCAGGTATTTTTAATTGTTAAAAAAAATTGATTTGCAACGCTCCGATACTCTACATTTACTATGTTTAGATTCAGAAAAAATGTTGTTCAGTCAACAAAATCGCTTGGTTGGTCGCATTGATTTTGAAAAAGATTTTGATTAGGTTTAACAACATTTTTGTTGAGTAAACCAAACTTGTTTGCTTCAATTAACTATAAACTCAGAAAAAAAAGAGTTTGGTTCAACCATCATTTTCATTACATTTTGAATCATTTTAAAAGCTATTTCGAAGTTTAGAACATCCAAATTTGAGGACGCTCGAAAATAATAAATTCGCAATGATAATTAAAGTTCTCAATTTTAAATACTTTTTTTCTCCCTCAACAAAAGAAAGTAAATTTCTTAAGATGAATCTCGAGAATCAGTGAAATACTCGTCTTTTACTTCTGTTTGAAAATTGAAAGTATAATCTTTATTCCTCGCTTTTTAAAACATTGATAAAATTATTTCAGTATGTCACGTCAAGTGTTCAAAGTTTATATACACTCCGTTTTTCAATTCTAAATATGCTGATACTTCATTAAAGTCCAAATTTTGTTCATTTAAAATTAAAGCGATATCTTTTAGATGGAAGGAAGGCTTCTCAGAAAAAAATTGTTTTTAGTGTAATCAGATTGTTGATAAGAATTTATTTGTATTAGTCAACATTTTTGATTGAATCAAGAAAAATTCTTTGCAATAACCAGATTTTTTTCTTGATTAAAAGAACTGAGTGGTTTTTTACTTCTTAGTATAAAAGTGAAATTTATACGGGTAAATACAACAATTGTTTATTTCAAAGGAAAGAATAAATTTATTTACTCATACAAATTTCGTTTTATCCTAAAGAAACTTGCCCTTTCAATAATCATTTTTATTGATTTAAATAATTGTCTATATTTGTCTATTTTCCAGAACTTTTTTAATTAAACATATTTTTCTGACTGTAGACAATGGTTTCATTTTAAATTACTTATTGTACTGGAAATTTATATTACTAATTAATTTATATTACTATATGTTTTGTATTTATTTTCTACCTCTAATTTTACATCACTTCTATTCTACTAGTATTTTTAATCTATTAAAAACTGAGAATAATATTGTATAGTTTTTTCAAAATTAATAACTTTTACTTCCAAAGTACAACTTCCTGTTATACCCATTATGATGCAAGTGAATGCACTAGAAATCTATTTAAAGGAGATTTAACTACTTGTTTTAGTATCTAATACTCTAACATAATCTATTTCAGTCTGATTTCGAGGTTTAGTAGATGCACTAAATTTAACAAGTTTGATCTTTTTAACGTTTATGGGAACAGTTTCAAATGAAGATGTAATTTCCGGTTGCTACATATGTCTTCAGTGAAAGCTGTTTTTTATATTTATAACTAAATGAAGGTAAAATTAAAACTTTGAATGCTATGTATTCAATGCACAGAAAAATTGAAATTTATTTCTAGTTTTCTGTAAAGTAGATGTTCTAATTCCTGATCAATTGGATCTTTTACAGGTCATATTCGGAAAAATCAATTGAAATTGGCATCAGTAATTTTTTATAAATATTTAACAACTTATTCTTTATAAATTGTGATAAAAACAAAAGCTATACTCAGAAAAAAGTTTTTTAAATTCGAACAAAATTTTTTAAATCAAAAATATAATTGCATTACTATGGGGTCAAAGGAACATTTGTTTAATTCAAACAAATACTATTTGAATAAAAAAAATTTGTTTGAATCAAACTTTTTTCTGATCAACCGAATGTGTTTTTTTATATAAAATTTTTCATATTGAATAAAAAAGAGGTTAAAAACGATTTCTTAAATTTGAAAATAAATTTTCATTGTGTATACTAAGGTTGCGTTAATTTAAAAAAAAAATTGAAAAGAGAGACGGAGAATTCAAATCATCACTTATTTGTAGCTTTTTATTTTGAGTTATAAACTGTATAAAATATCCTTACTTTATACAGTTTATAACTCAAAATAAAAAGCCACAAATAAGTGATGATTTGAATTCACCGATTCTCTTTTCAATAATGTTTGTATCTCTTTTAAAACGTGCAAATTTTGAAAAAAAGGTACATTTTTTAGATCATTTTTGTTTTGGTACAATCTATATTCATCCAAAAAAAACTAAGAAAATTCTGGTTACTATTTTTTCTGGTTAAAGTAACCAGAAATTCTGGTTAAAACAATTAGAATTCTGGTTAACTTAATCAGACATTTTTTTGAGTGTTCCAAACATATATGTTATGTGTTTCTAATATCCTTTGGCAATAATCATTTTTAAGGTTTTAAGGTTTCTTAAAAATTCTTTAATATTTTACAAAATATACTAGAACGTTCCAACCTCTTCTAAAATCGTCTAAAATCTTCTAAACTCCTTTCCATGATCTTCTAAAATCTTCTAGAATCCTCAAGAATATTCTGAAATGTACCCGAAGTTTCGAACGTTCAAATGAACGAACTTTAATTCAAATTTATCTTGAAATTTCGTTCAATCTACAAAATAGAGAAAAATATCATGAGCTTCTTTATCATTACATTAGTTTCTATATTAATAAACCAATATTTTAGAACAAATTTGAGTTTCAAATGAAATCAAATAAAAAATTCGTTCATTTGAAAGTTCAGAACTTCAAGCACATTATTCTGAACTGCATTAGAATTGCTAGAATTCTGCAAAATCCTTTAGAACCCTCTCAAGTTTACAAAAGACTCTAATAATAATCTTGAAGAATCTTCTAGGTTTTTCAGAATCTTCCTAAAATTCTGTAGACTTTCTTTTTGAGTCTTCAAACAAAAAGTCTGAAAGAGGCTAAAGTATATTAGAACTTTATGGAAGATTTTTGAAGAATCAGGAAAAATATGAAACTCTCTTGATTTTGGAAGAATCAGGAAAAATGAGATTCTATAGCACTCAAAAATCTAGATTGTAGAGGATTTTTTGTGAATTAAAAAGATTTAATGGATCTACAAGTTTAAGGAAAATTAAAAATATTTTAGAAGATTTTAAAAGTTTTTTGGAAAGTCCAGAAGTCATGAAGGATTTTAGAAAATTCTAGAGCATTCCAAAGATTCTGAAATCTTTTTCGAAAAATAAATATCCTATTTTCCCTAAAATGGAACTACTGAACCACTGTGATCCCTGTATTATATAATTATAATTATTATAACTGCAGATAACGGTCAGGAAAAATGTAAAATTGGTTACGGAATAGTCAAGGGAAGTCAGGGAATTTTGAAATTGGGATTTTGTAGCAACCCTAAATATTCGGCTGATTAATCTTTGCTTTTTTAGTTGAAACAAAAAATTTGCCCTACTCTCAAAGCAGTCATCTGTTAATTTTGTTTCATTGTTTTTTAAAATTAAAAATTATATTTGTACACAGATAAAAGAAATTTCACTTCTTATACAAATCAAATTGTGTAAAGAACAAACTTTACACAAAAAGATCTGCCCAAACTGACAATTTGCTAAAATCTAATTTTTGGCTGATTACAGACAGAAATAGGAACATAAAATTATTATAACAGGGTTCCACAGATGTAGGAACATAAAATTATTGTAACAGAGTTCCGACATGTTTCGAAGCCAATTTAGACTTCCTGATCAGGGGAAAACATTTTTTACAATAACTAATTTTTCTGTTTCGAATGTGGAAACTCGAATCTTTTAAAATGAATATAATTTGAATTTGGAAAGAACACAGATTCCAAAATGAAGAATTTTTATCTCTTTCACTGATAACGGTGATCTGTACTGCAGTTTCCGGCTCGGTGTGAAGTCTACTTTAATATAGTCAGCATACTCCTCCGCATTCAAGATTCATCTGAGTAGCAGTCACTCCGACCCATTCTCGTTGTCCCGCTACAGTATCTACCTGTTGCTCGACAGTGAAGGCTGCGTTCTGATACCTGCTACAAAATCTCACTTTACTCTTTTCTTTTCTCCCATATCCGCAAAAAAAACCATACGTGCCGATCATCAGTGCCTAAACCTTAACTGACAAAGCAAAAAATCAAACCTCGTGTCTTGAATTTTAATCAAAATTCAAAAATTCTTTTCCGTCTCAACTTTACGTTCTCGAGTAATTACTTATTCAATATATATATAGTTCTGTTTCTGAATAGTTTCCACGTGACTCGTACTCAATCTAATTTCAGTGTGTAAGTGACAATATGTGACTCCAAACGTGTAAATCTTGGCGATCGATTAATAAACGAGTGGGTCGATTCGCTTCGAAGCAGGATAAATGAGTGAACTGATTACTTTATTATTGGGTGTTAGCTAGATGTTAATTAAAGTGAATTATGTTGTTTCTAAGTGCCATGTAGAGAACTTTTAAGTCTCGATCTTTAGGTGCAAATTGGATACGAATAGAAGGTGAGATTTTATTAATGAATCATGTTTGTTCCTTAAAATTACGGATTCATATAAAATAATAAAATAATAATTAAATAACAGAACTCTTTAAAATTAAATAATAATTAAATAATAATACAACCAACATCGTGTTGTAATATGATTACAGTAAATTATTAAATATAAGGAGTAAGAACTCTTTTATCCACAATTTAATATTTTATCTATCACAGAAAAAACAAAGGATTTTACCTCAATTCCGGGGTAAAAATTAGCTACAACAAAAATCATCTTTATACCACTCTAACCTCAAAATCTCAACTTTGACGTGATTTTTCGGCTCTCATGGTATAAAATACTGTTCGATACTTGTGTAAAAGGTGATTTTTAACGCACTTGACTTTTCTCACTCGCTTCGCTCGTGCGAAAAACGTCTCGTGCGCTAAATAATCACCTCTCACACACGTATCGAAATGTACTATTATACGATTTTTACCCAAATATCGGTATTTGGTTATTATTCCAATCGCAATAATTTTCTTTTGTTTTACCATGACATCATATTTATTTTGAAGTTATCGAAATAAAAATGCATCCCTCTAAAAAGTTACCTACTACAAATTTTATTCTTTTTTTCCTATAATATTTACTGAGTAATTAACAAAAAAAATTAAATAAATGAAATTTCTGAGTTCCTGGTCATTTTTCAAAGTTTATTTTGTCTTTTTTTTCAGAATGCATTTATTTATACAAGTTTTAAATAGAAATAGAAATAAAAAGTAGTGCATCTTCAGTGGTGCAAAACAAATTGTTTGCTCCACACCCGGTTTTATTTAACGTCCTCGCGATAAGTTGATAGGTAGTGCGCTTTATTTGCTTTATTACGCAGGTAATAAATTGCTTTAATCGTATTTTATCAGTCACTTCGATACGCCTCGATTAAGAAGGGAATCGATACGAGTAATTTTACGAGCACGAGTCATGATCCCTGTAAACCCGAAGTTATCGAACTTTTTATAAATTAATAAAAAATTATGATTTATGTTTACGTAAACAGAGGTTAAGAAATTTCCAAAAAAAAATTAAATTCTCGGCTCAGAAATGACGGCAGGAACAGATAAGGTTGAAGACCCCAATTCAGTTTTTATTTGTCTCCCACTACAAAAATTATCTAATATCCGATGATAACAGTGCTTCCTGTGAAGATACGCTTTATAGAAAGCATAAACAACTTGAATGAATGAAAAATTTTACACTACTAATTAATTATGAATTAAATAATTAGAAATTTATTTAATTTATTTTATATCAATTTTTTACCTTTTTATGTTGCAGAAACATTTTGAAGGGATTTTCAATTTTATTTGTACTGCAGATTTTTTAATTCATTGATTTTTATAGTGAATCAATTATATATTTTTGTAGATTAATTATAATTTTATTTTTTTATAGAAAATAAATATTTTATTATAATCTTTTTTTATATTATGAAAAATTTGTTGTACTATTATATTTGTTTTTCTTTCTTCTGTTGTCCTTTCTTTCAAATACTTTTTCTTGTGAGTATACTTTTATTTTTCTCAAATAATTTTCGTTTTGCTTTTTAATAACTTGTTAAAATGATTCCCTAAATTTTCCATTTTTTCATTAATTTTTTCTCTTTTTTTAATTTTTTTCTGACACACAGTAAAATAAATACTTAAAATTGTTACACGTTAAAATGGTTTGGATTAAATTCAGTAAAATTTGTGAAAAATTGATTTGATTTTAAGTCAAATTTGTCTGAATTTAATACTCAATTCTGAAATTCAGGTAACTTGGTATTAAATTTAGATCAATATTGCTTAAATTCAGACAAGATTTTACTAAATTCAATCCAAACAATTTTGAGGTGTAACAATTTTAATTATTTTTTTTACTGTGCATTTATCACACACTTCATTTAATATGTCATCAAATAATTTTTATTATTGAAGTTTACAGCAGAAGGAAATATGAAATGAATTTAAAATGCGAATGTTTTAAACAACAAATCAACAAAATGGGATACAAAATAGGTTAAAATAAAATATTTGTACAAAAATAAATGAAATCGCATTTAAAATAAACGTAATTAAAAATATGAAATACAAATAACAAAATTGAGCCAAGTAATATGTTATGTTACCATAAATTTATTTTAAAATAATAAAATAATTATTTTCAATAATTTAAATCAGTGTAGAAATTGTTTTAAATTGTTTAAAATAAATTTACAGTAATATAACATCCACTCGTACTTGACTCAATTTTTTTGGTAAAAAGATAGTTTCTCATCTTTGGGATTTTGCACACGAAGTGTTTTTAGTGAAATTTATTTATTTAATTTATTTACTTTGACCCAGCGTTTTTTAAATTTTTCGGATATAACTCTTAATTATTATCGATTATTATTGACATTGAATTTAGTCAAAATATTTGTCTGTTTCCTTGATAAAGCTATCTTTTATGATTTAGCTACCTGGAGTTCTAAATCTTCAAATGAACCAAATTTTTATTTTTGCAAAAGGCCTCTCTTTATTTTGTAATTGGAACAATATTGCAATGTAAAAAGTTAAGAAAAAAATGTTCGTTTATTAGAAAGTTCAAAAGTTCAGCTGCATTCATTCATATAGGTTTTCAATTTAAAATCTAAACAAAGTATTAATTGTCAAAAAATGCGATTTTCCAATGTTGTTTTTTTCTACTTCCTGGAATCCCAAAATAGTTATTAAAAATTTCAGAAAATCTTCTTTCTCCATTAAAAATAATTCAGATGTTAAAACTTGAAATAACAATACTTTATTAAGTAGCATTGAATCAACGAATGACTTGTTATTTTGGAGTTTCTAAATCAGTCTGTGTTCATTTTTTTAAGGAAGTTTCACTTTGAGTTTCTCTTTGATGTTTGATCTTTGTATTAGAATCGATTGACTCCAATTTTCCTGAATGACTTCGTCCCCAATGGCAGATTGAAAATTGGATCTCGGAAATTTAACAGAAATCGAGCTTGACTCACTCTCGCATCCTTATGCAATCACGAGGAAATCATCGTATCCGGTCTGCGTTAACGATCACTCTGTTTTTTTTCATCACAAAGTAATCGTCCTAGTAGTCGGTCCGATGACACGGAAAGCGACTCGAGAATTTTACTTCACTTCCAATGTTCTAATCGCGAGATAGTCATGGCTCAGAAATGCCAGGAATTTACGATCTCCTGACCACCAAAGACTTCCTGGAAAATCGAACAAGTTTTAGAGAAAATCTCCAGGCGTTTGGATTAATCGTCTTGAAATTTTCTTTTGTCTTTCTACATATCGAAACAAAAAATATATAATTTGAGGGAAAAATGAATTAAATGGATAAAAAGATTAAAGTGGATAGAAAATTATATAAATTATATAAAATTAAAATTACTACGCAGACCATTAACTTTAGAAAATTATGGTTTAATTACTTTTGATGATTTGAATTTCCAGGGCATTTTATAGTGTCAAAACTCCTTTCGACTTTTGATGCTGTGCACTTTGAAATTTGAATACTTTCAACTTTTGATGCTGTAAATTCCTATTGTTTTTATCTTTTAATCCTCTAAATTTGAATGGTTTTCAATCCTTTAAATTTTGAGGAATTGAAATTTCAAGAGCTTTTAATTTTTTACCTTTTTCCATTGAAATGTTTTCCCGTTTACATTTGTAATTTCCAGATGAACGCTTTCTAATTTTAGCTGAAAATGAAAATTGTAAAATTTTTAAAATTTTAGCCGCTTTCAAATTTGTATGTAGAATTTGAATTGGGCATTTCCATGATGAGTGTCCGTACGTCATGAAGATTTCAAGAGATTAAAAATATAAAGAATTTTTTTTCAAGTCAATAGTCTAATTAATTTTCATGAAGATAATCCTGAAAAATGACCTTCGTGTCACGTTCTTCATGGAAATGCCTAATTACGTTCTTTGAAGTTTCGAGAGCTTTCAAATATGTATTGTCACTTTTAATTTCAAAGATTTTTTTCATTATGGATTCTTTAAGTTTTCTTCTGAATTTGACTGCTTTAAATTTTTAGCCTAGGGCTTTTTAAATCAATTTTTTTCAAATGTAGATGCCCTCTTAGGTATTTTGAGGGACTTTAAAAAATACTGTACATTTTGAACTCTTGAAAGTTTTCAAACTTGCCAATTTGAGTTTTTTTTTTTGGTTGGACGACTAAAAACCATTTCTTATCACAAAATGAATTTTCTGAACAGTACCAAAGCCTGGAACCTAATGTCTCTGTATTAAATATTTCTTTAATTCGGAATTTACATTTCTCAATGAACCACCTTAATGTTTGAGCCTTTTTTTGCAAATATTATTTTATTTATTTTATTATTTATTTATTTATTTATTAAGATTACTTTTCTTTGCATAATGTGGTTCATTGAGAAATATAAATTCCTAATCAAAGAAAAGTTTTTTTTTTCATCTTGAGAGGTCTAGATTTGGAAAACATTAAATTTGAACGCTTTTAAATTAAATTCGAATGCTTTAAAATTTTAGAATTGCATAGAAAATGATAATATTGATGCAATAACCATATGAGAAAAAGAAATTGATAAATGGCCATTGATAAAATCACTCATGATAATGCTTTCGAAAGCAATAAAGTATTTTTGTCTAATAAATTGCGTGGAGGGAAACGTGTCGATGGTAATTGCTTGTAATGCTCATGAGCCGTCAGTTTTATGAGTTGCAAACCCAATTTTTCTGTTTCCCGACAAATCGAGGCCAGAGACCTCTTGAGGTTGACGGCCCCCTGCATTGCTAGGCTCACGGATGTTTCCCTCGAGCTATACGTCAATGTGGCCACCCATCTCTTTCCAGAGAAGACTTACATTACAGAATACAGGGGCGAACTAGCTCATCTCAAAGTGCTCACCGAATGCACTTAAAGCCGGTTTGATCCATCGTTTAGTCAATTTGTCCGACAGGTATAATTCCTCTAGAGTCTAGTCTAGAGTGAAAGGGACTGTTCTAAAAGTCAAGAATAAACTCCAATTTGTAGCACAATACCTGTTTTTATCCTTCAACAGTTCTTGTACTCTTTCTTTAAAAAAAGGAATTTGGTTTAATTAGTCAATCATAAAGAATAGCTGGAATTTATTTTATTTTCTGAACTAGCAATTTTATACCCGCGCTGAAGCGCGCGTGAAACGTTGCATTAACAACTTTTAAAAGATAGTAAAAGAAAATACTAAAAATATATTTTAAGTGAATACAAAAAAAATACTATAAGTATATGTATGTATGTAAAATTTTTAATACACTTCATTATACAATTTTCAATTCAGAGGAAACGTATTTAAATATTATTTAAAAATCATTTTCGTCAAATTTTGAGCATACAGTTTGAGTATTATATATATATACACAATTTTATGTCTATAATTCTATGTAATAAGTTCATTAAAAGAATCAAGATTTTAATGTAGTTTTCTGTTTAAAAAAACATCTAGTTTCTTCAATTTACATCCCATTGCCTTATATTTTATGAAAAAGTAAATATTTATAGTCAATTTGATGTTTAATTCCTGTAAGTATAAAATAAGTAAGGGACAATGGTTAAATAGTTATATTGAAAAATTACTAATGAGTAAATAAATAGTACAAATTCATGATTGCTTTTTAAAATAATTATTCACTTCGCTTTAAAAGGGCGTCATTTTTAGATGGATTTTAGATAGATTGGGGCTACTACTTTTATTTGTAAGGTTGGTAGTAGTTGTCCTTACTACTGTTCTTGTTGTTGTGACAACTTCAGATGGTAGAAAACCATTTTCAGGTTGTTGTACTAACTACTTAAAGTAGTAAGCCTTACTATTAAATTAGTAGGTCTTACAATTAAAATGGTTACTTTATTTTTACGCGAAATTGAACCTAACCTATTTCACCTAGGAAAAGTTCTTATATCATTCAGATGTTTTTTTTTTTTACACACGACAATGTTATATCCCTAAAAAGGAGACAAAAACGCTTCCGGACAAAATATTGATAACTCCATCGATACAGCGAGGTTATGTCGTTTAATGAAAGCTGCATTTATACACAGATTTTTTACTTCCTTTCGAACTTTTCGATGTAATTCGCAAACTCCTAACTTTCTAGTAGCAGCTTCATTTCCAACATTTTTAAAACTTATCTAAAAACAAAGTTTTTAATAAAATTGACTTCACCCTGACTTTTACTATTTCACAGAAATTTTAGAACGAAAATGGCGACTATTGTAACCATGACGCGACGCGATATTTAGACACAAATGTTGGCAACACTTCTCAGCCCTCAGTTCTGCCAATGTCACCAAAGGACGAAAGTAGTAACTTTTACTACTTTTATTTCCTGAAAAATATTTTGGTGGCAAATGTGACTACTTTATTTGTTTTGACTACAATTACTAACTTTACCAATAACATTACGCAGGAACACCAATCGATTTCGACTGGTCGGACGAAAGTTATGCTAAATTGCTTAAATAACTTTGTTAATTTAAAAAATATGTTAACAAAACTCATAACTAATTGGATTCGTCTCAGTTTCCTAATTTTTTGTTTTTCAAGAAAAAAGTCATGTCTACGATATCTAGTACTCGAGATATTACTGAAATAAGAAACAGAGCAACTTTTAAACTAATTAATTGTTTGACCTCAAAATTCAACAATAATTGTCACTCAATTATTTTATATTTACAGGAATTAAACATCAAGATGACTATAAGTATTACCTTTTTCATAAAATATTAGGCAATGGAATGTAAATTGAAGAAATTAGAAGGTGCAGTGTAAAAAAGAAAACTATATCAAAATTTTGATTGATTTAATGTACTAATATATAGAATTATATACATAAAATTGTATATATTTTCTACTCAAATTGTATGCTCAAAATTTGACACAAACAATCGTTAGTTTTAATTATTCTTCAATAATATTTCAATACGTTTCCTCTAGATTGAAGATTGTATGATGTCATGTATTAAAAATTCTATACATATGTAAAATATGTATTTGAGTATTTGACTTATTGTTAAAATTATTTGGATTACATTTTAAATCTTCAAAAATTTTACGTCAAATTAATAGTATTTACAGTTAATTATCTATATATTATTTATACATAATATACAAATGACTAATTATCAGCATTTGTAAAATTTCAGAATTATAAAATTGAATAAATATGCACCAATTTAATTTTAAAATCAGGTGAACAAATTAAAATTATTATTGAAAGCAATTGAAAAACGTCAATATCGCAACAATTATCAATAGTGAAGTAACTTCACACTGCAAAAGGAAAATTATCAATTGTAGAGCAACTGCACACTGCGAACGAAAGCCCATAAAGATTATTATTATTATTATTATATATAAAAACCAATCTCAAAATATAAAATAATAAAAAAACAAAACCATCTCTGCGAACCAACTTCATGCTGCGAACGGAATGTATTAACTGCGAACACTTGTAGATTATTATTAATAATAATTTTATTCTTCATTCAAAAAAAGTTCTGCACTCAAAAAAAATTCTGGTTAAATTAACCATAATCTGCCCGTACAATTCTTTTTGGTTAGAGAGTAACCAGAATACTGCACTAACAAAAAGTCTGATTAAAATAACCAGAACTCTGGTTAAATATGTCTTTACTATTTTTTCTGGTTAAAGTGTTTTAACCAGAATTCTGGTTACTAAAACCAGAAACAATAATAAGGGCAGATGTTGGTTAATTTAACTAGATTTTTTTTTAGTGTGGTTAAATTCTGGTTAAATAAAAGTAAGGGCAAATTCTGGATAATTTAACCAGAATTTTTTTGGTGGGATTGAATTCAGATTAAAACAACCAGAATTTACCCTTACTTTAACCAGAAGAAATAATAAGGGCATATTCAACCAGAATTTTTTTTAGCCTGTCTCTTTTGAAGCAGGAAAACACTACATTTAAATTCAGTCGTATTCATCTCATTAAAAAAAATTATGGCTAAATTAACCAAAATATGCCTTTAATATTTTTTCTGGTTAAAGTAACCATAAAGTCTGGTTAATATAACCAGAATTCTGGTTATATTATGATTAATGCAACCAGAATACTAGTTACTTTATCCAGAACGAATAGTAACGGGCAGATTCTGATTATTTTAACCAGAATTTGTTTAGTGTAGTTAATTTCTAGTTAAAACAAACAGAATTCTGGTTAAAACAACCGGAAGTCTGGTTACTTTAACCACACAAAATAGTAAGGCATATTTAACCAGAATTCTGTTTAATTTAACCAGAATTTTTTGTGCACCCAATAAAATGAGCAAAATTCTGGTTAAATACTTATGCTTTTACTTTTTTTCTGATTAAAGTATCCAGAAATACTAGTTAAGGGCATGTATCGGGCGTGACATTAGCCAATTTTTATCAGGTATCTCATTCATGAACTAATAACTTAGATGGATTTTTCATAGCTAATAAAAATTCTTCATTCTTTTCATTGTGTTTAATTGCTATGGACAATCTATTTAAATTATTAGTTTACGAATTGGATACCTCAAAGAAATCGACTAATGCCACGTCCAATACATACCTTTAAAGCTACCAGAATTCTGGTTACTTTAACCAGGAAAAGTAGTAAGGGCATATTTAATCTGAACTCTGGTAAACTTTTATTTTTGAAAGTAACCATAATTTCTGGTTAATATAACCACAATTCTGGTTAATGCAACAGAAATTCTGGTTACTTTAACCAAAAAAAGGTAAGGGTTTTTAATTTAATTTAACCTTTTAATTTAACGAGAATTTTTTTAGTGCGATTAAATTCTGGTTAAAACAACCAGAATTCTGGTTACTTTAACCAGAAAAAATAATAAGGGTGTATTTAACTAGAATTCTGGTTAATTGAACTAGAATTTTTTACGTGTTTCTTTTGAAACAGGAAAGCACTAAATTTCAGTTGAATTTACCTCACTCAAAAAATTTCTGATTAAATTAACCAAAATCTGTACTTACTTACTACTTTTTGTTCTGGTTACAGTAACCATAAAATCTGCCTAATATAACCAGAATTCTGGTTAAATTATTAATAATGAAACCAGAATAATGATTACATTAACCAAAAAAATATTAAGTACAGATTCCGATAATTTGAACCAGAATTTGTTTCGTGCGGTTAATTTCTGGTTTAAACAACCAGAATTCTGGTTACTTTAAGCAGACAAAATAGTCAGGGAATATTTATTTAGGATCGGGATTATACTTATATTTTATTTTTTATTTTTCAGATTTTAATAGCATTTAAGCAACTACTTGTTGATTCAGATAATGTTAAAATTCCCATTTTTATGTATACGTTCACTTTCAAAGATCACAAAAAGACATTTTTAACTTGATCGGGGGAAAAAAATTGACCGGGAAAAAAACCGGGAATTTTAAATGGCCTGATCGCTAGACACCCTGTAAATGTGTCCTTTCTTTTTTTTCTGGTTAAAGTAACCAGAAATACTAATTAAAGCAACCAGAATTCTGGTCACTTTAACCAGGAAAAATAGTAAAGGAATATTTAATCCAAATTCTATTTAACTTTTTTCTTGTTAATATAACCAGATTTCTAGTTAATACAGCCAGAACTCTGGTTGTTTTAACCAGAAAAAATAATTATATCATATTATTACAGAAAATTCTGGTTATTTTAACCAGATATTTATTGAATACTGAATTAATCTGTATGATTTGTATCTTCATTGAATTTGAATTTTTGCTGATGAAAAATTCTTATTGACATTACAATTTTAAAAAAATATCGAGGACCTTATTCCCTCAAAAAAATGTAATCCGAATTCTGGTTAAATAAACTCTTATAATTTTTTCTGGTTTAAGTAACCAGATTTCTTGTTAAAATAACCAAAATTCTGATTACGTATTTGAACCAGAAAAAATAGTAAGTACATATTTGACCTGAATTCTGGTCTATTAACCAAACATTTTTTTGAGTGTTGATATTTATATAGGGCCAAAAAAATTTTGTAGACAAAAATTTTTTGTAAAAATTTTCAACCTTTGTTTTTACTCAACTCATTTTTTATTCGAAAGTAAAGTTCGGAAGAAATAATATTACTGGTAAAAAATTCAAATCGGTTATTAGTCAATTTTGCAGAGTTTTTTTTCGAAATCTACAATTTTGTTGAACTCCTCTTTTGGGAGATCAATAGAGTTTCTCGGGACTATTAAACATATTTTTTATTTAATTAGGTTAAGAAAATGTTTAAACGGAACTCTCCAAAAAATTTCTGCATAAAATAACCAAAATTCTGGTTATGCCCTTACTATTTTTTGTGATTAAAGTAACCAGGATTCTTATTATTTTAAGCATAATTTCTGGTTTACTATTTTTTTCTAGTTAAAGTAAGCAGAATTATAGTTAAAGTAACTAGAAATTCTGGTTAAAATAACCAGAGCTTCTGGTTAAAACAACCGGAATTCTGGTTACTTTAACCACAACAAATAGTAAAGTTTAACCCGGATTTTGGTTAACTTAACCAGACATTTTTGTGAATGTAGTTAATTTAACCAAAATTTTTTTTATTAAAGGTTTCTTCGCTCTCTTGAAATCTTAATTTAATTTTTTTTTGCTCTTATTCACTTTTGTTTTGGATCCCTTCAAGTACGTAAAATTTATGGTGTCCAGCGGTCAGGGAAGTCCGGGAATTCGATTGGTCAGGGAAAAATCAGGGAATTTTTTTAAAAGTCAGGGAAATTTTTTCTCATTGAAAGAGAAACTGGAAATAATTTTTTTTAGTATAACTTTTTACCTTTTTTTAAATATTATACACCTTTCATTTTTTATTATAAGAAAAAGAAAAACTTATGAAAAAAAAGTCAGGGAGAATAAAGGGCATTCGAGGAAAAATTCAGGGAATTTTTAATCTGGGCTTCTCTGGACACCCTGAAAATAAAGTTTTAGTACATTATACAAGTTTTTAATACAAGTTTTATTACCTAGCCTAAAATATTTAAGAGTTCAATTTTTATTATTGCTGGGATTCCAAAGGATTTTCCATATATTTTTTATTAAAATTAAGATAAAGTTTTTATATATTATAAATTCAGAGAAATTGCTTAAAAAAATATTTTTCGTTCGAATATGAAAAATCAGAATGCGTGCCTGATTTTGAGGGGCACAAGTATTGACGGGTCATGATTCACAGAGGCGTTTTCTGATGTGCATGGGCGCCAATGCCACTTCAAAGTTCCCATTGCTTTTCGTCAATGAACGACGTCCCTCTTTTTTACGGTCATTTATACTACACCATCGCGCTCGTAAATCCCCGTATCTTGAAGCTGCGGCGCCAATCGTCAATACTACAAGACTAATTAATTTTTTACGAGGGCCACTCGTTATTCGCTCAGAGTGCATCAGAAACTCTTAACACGAATTCAGTGCACGTGAACCTTTGACATTAGAATGTTGAAACACGTTCGTAAAACCGAATTGCTTTATGTTCGCTCAAGATACATATATGCTTTTTTTATTAAAGAGGGTCATATTTTATCTGTAGGTATACTTGTACTTTTTTTATTTAAATATCTCATATAGTGTTTACAGTTTCATAATAAGAAACGTAACTTATTTAATTTGAATTGGTAAATAAGAATTTTAAATATTCGAATTAGGAGTAAAAAACGCGAAATAAAAAAGTAAAGTAGGATGATATATTATTGTGTTGATTAATGTATAAAATTGACCTGAAAAATAAGAATTTTTTTTGTTTATTTTGCAAGTGATTTTATCAAATGATATACTATTTTTTCACTAAAGCATTGATTGCAGAAGAAACCGTTAAATTGTATAAAATATAATTGTTTTTAAGAGAATACTATTTTTTAAAATGAAAACTATTTTTTTCGGAGAAAAAGACGCAAAACATGTTCTCATTTATTTTAAAATAACGGAGAGTATTTGACCCTGACCTCTGCAATTTGTAATTCTCATTACTTTGTAATCTTATAGACACAAAGTTCATTATAGTTCATTTTGCAATCAGTGATAAAAAGCATTGAAATAAATACGATAGCCTTTTATAGACGATTCCCTTATTTCAGAGTCTGAATTTTCCAGCCAGGCTTACAGATGAAGAAATAAAGTCCTAATTAGATAAAATGTAATAGTTTTAATAAAATTTTATTTAAAAACTTCTAAGAATTATAGTTCATAAACTTTCGCGTGAAATTGGAAATAAAAAATTGGGCTTTGATAATATTTTATTATAAATAAAGACTCTTGATATTAAGATGAAGAAAATACTACTTACTGTTTAAATTTGAATCAGTTAAAATTTTTACTAATTTGAATTAGTGCCTACCTAAATTCTAGCTATAAATCAGTTATTTTTTACTGATGAATCAGTTATTAATACTGATTTATAGCTGGAATTCAGTTGCTAATTTAAATTAGTAAAAATTTTAACTAATACAAATTTGCGGAATATATTTGGATATATGCATCTTCTGTAATATTTATTTTGAACTATTAATTCACCATATGGTGTCCGTGAGTCGATTAATCAACCACGCACGAAATATTCGCTTCAGTATGGCTTACATGGCCCTATTCAGCTTCTCAGTTATTATATTACAGTGGCGCTAAATGAAAATGAATCGTTTGTACGTCGCAACACATTAACACAATGTGTAAATATAATTGAAAGTCTTTCTATGGCTGAATTAAATTGGCCTTTTAATAAATTCCTTCTTTAAAAACAGATTTCAACTCTAAATATTTTTGTATTATTGCTGCCTTCGTATTTTTCTTGAAAATAATTTTAAAAATTCAACTTCCGATTAAAAGTAAGAAAAACGTTTTATAGTAAGAATTTTACAATATGCAATAAATTTTGAGCATAATAGTGATATTACAATCAATTAATTTAAGTTTCTTACAGATTGTAAATGCTAATTCTTCAATCTTCTTTTTTTTTGGATCTCCTTGACTTTTTTAATCCGAAATTCAAACAATGACAAATTAAATTATTCTAACTCTTCTGGTATGAAATTCTAAAATCAAAATAACCAACTGAACTCTTTTCGTACATTGCTAGTTTCAAGTTTGAATTTTGTAAATTAAAAAGGATTTCAAACTTTATATTTTAAATATAAAATATAAAGCACTTGAAGTGCTTTAAAATTTGGATCTTTGAATTAGAATATTTTCAAATTTGGATGTTTCAAATTTCAAGGGATTTAAATTTAAATACGAATAATGCTTTACTAAAAAACAATCTCTGTTTAAAATAACCAGAATTTTGGTTAAATATACCCTTACTATTTTTTTCTGGTTAAAGTAACCAGAATTCTGGTCGTTTTAACTAGAATTTCACCAGAATTCTGGTTGTTTTAACCAGAATTATGCTTATGTTAGCCAGAACTTATGGTTAGTTTAACCAGACTAAATATTAAGGGCAAATTCTGGTTAAATTTACCAGAATTTTTTTTTATATTTCAGGGGATTTAAGTTACAAAGACTTTTTACTATTGACAATCCAAATTTGGGTGCTTTGTATTATTTCAGCTGCTTTTAAAATTTGGAAGCTTTTAAATTAAAATGTTTTCTGATTTAAACGATTTTAAAAATAATTTTAATCCTTTATAAATAATTACTTTAAATATAGATGTGGTTGAAATTTAAACGTTTTCAAAAAACTATATTTTTAAGTTTAAATTCTTTCAAATTTGTATGCTTCAAATTTGACAGCTTCAAATTTCTAAGTCTTCAAGATTTGGACTCTTCTATTTAAATTTCAAGGGATTTAAATTTAAATTCTTTCAAAAACGGATCTTCCTAAATTTGAATGCTTCAAATTTCAAGGAATTTAAATTTCAAAGGCTTTTGAATTTTTACTGGTTTAAGTATGAATGCTTCACTCAAAACAATGTCTGGTTGAGATAACTAGAATTCTGATTAAATATGTCCTTACTATTTTTTCTGATTATAGTAACCAGAATTCTAGTTGTTTTAACCAGAATTTCTTGATACTTTATCTAGACCAAATAATGAGGGCCAATTTTAGCTAATTTAACCAAAAATTTTTTCCAGTGTTTGTATTAAAAATCCAAATTTGGTTGCTTTATATTATTTCAACTGCTTTTAAAATTTGGAACCTTTTAAATTAAAATGTTTTCAGATTTAAACGATTTTAAAAATAATTTTAATCCTTTATAAATAATTATTTTAAATTATGGATATTGGATGTGATTGAAATTTAAACGCTTTCAAAAAATTATATTTTTAAGTTTAAATGCTTTCATATTTTGATGTTTTAGATTTGAAAGTTTAAAATTTCAAAGTCTTCAAAATTTGAACTCTTATATTTGAATGCTTTCAAATTTGGACCCTTTAAATTTCAAGAGATTTAAATTTAAATTCTTTTAAAATCGGATCTTTGAATTCTTCCAAATTTGAACCCTTCAAATTTTAAGAGATTTAAATTTCAAAGGCTTTCAAGTTTGGACGCTTTTAAATTCGAATTTATGAAATTTCATGGCTTTGAAATTTTCGTACATTGTGAGTTCCATGGTTAGTTTATCTCTTTGAAGCAACTAGCCAACTTGTAACAAACTGATCTTGACAGGGAGAAAATGTTAGTACTAAAGTCTTTCAAGAAGATGCTGTAGACTTCATATGGTTCATGCATAAAGGGGAATTTAGGTAGCCAACACGTCTCGTCGTTGTAGGTCGTATGGGTTATAAAAAGTATAAATGTCGACGGAGCTGCTCCTTCTAGAGAGTTCAACGCACCTACGTGCCATATGCATATATGTGTACAAGTTCAGCGCACTTAGAATGAAATCTCTGCAGACGTGAATGAAATATTTCTAAATGCTTGTGAAAACCACGTGGCACCATTGCCAAGTCATTTTTTGCCATAAAATCGCACCTGCACTCTAACATCCGCAGAACCGTTCAATAATAAGATTCCAGTTTCAATCCTATGCATAAAACATGAAACAATCGCGAAAAATATTGTTACATGCATTCAAAGCTGCGCAGTAAAAAAGAATACTTAAAATTGTTACATCTTAAAGTGATTTGGATTAAATTTAGTAAAATTTTATCTTAATTTAAGCAATATCGGTCTAAATTTAATACCACGTTACCTTAATTTTAGAATTAAGTCTTAAATTCAGACAAATTTTACTTAAAACCAAATAAATTTTGTTTAAATTCAGACAAATTTTACTGAATTTATTCCAAACCATTTTAAGGTGTATAATAATTTTAAGTATCCTTTTTTACTGTGTGACAGCGACGTTCGAGAAGATTGAAAAAAAGTTGAAAAAGTTACCAAAAAGTGACCAAGAAATTTTCGGTAAGATTTTCGGTTTACCCATCAACTACGAAATTGATGAATTTTTAAATTTTCAACAAATCAAATTTCCGAAATAAGTTTGCTGTAATTCTCCAGAATCTTACAAAAAATCTTTAGAAATCAACTTTAAAAATCTTCCTGTCTAAATTCTAAAGATTCTCAAAAAAAAAATTAAAAAAAAAAGATTCCTGTCAAGAATCTAAAAAATACTCCTCAAATTTGTAGACTTTCAACATATTTAGAACTTTCTAAAATTTTATAAAATCTTTATAACTTTCGACAACCTCTTCACAGTAAAGAAGAATACTTAAAATTGTTACATCTTAAAATGGTTTGGATTAAATGCAGTAAAATTTGTCTGAATTCAAGCAAAATTGATTTGATTTTAAGTAAAATTTATCGAAATTTAAGACTCAATTCTGAAACTCAGGTAACGTGGTATTAAATTTAGACCAATATTGCTTAAATTCAGAAAAATTTTACTGAATTTAATCCAAATCATTTTAAGATGTAACAATTTTAAGTACCTATTCTTTTTTACTGCGTAGGCAGCATTTCAAGAAAAACGTATTTCAGGTGTTTGAAATACGAAATACATGCAATGTATTGTAGTTGTAGATGAAATACATTGCAGAGAAAAAATAACTTAGCCATTGTATTTTAAATAAATTACATACCACATTTAAGTATTTTTGAATTTTATTTGAAATACATTTGAGAATTGTGTATTTTATCTGAAATAATAAATTGTATTTTATATGAATTACATATCCTAAATTAAATATATAAAATTAATATTAAACCTATGTGCACTACCCAAAAAGCCGTAAGTCCACGCATTGGAGCTGCACAGAGGTTTGAATTCTTTGGAATTTATCATGAATTCATTGAAATTTAATTAAGAATTCTTTGGGATTCTTCGGAATTCACATTAAATTCTTTCCAATTCTTTAATATTCACAATGAGTTTCTCAGAATTTACCATTAATTCATTGTCAATCTTTAGAATTCTCTATGATTTCTATGGAAATCTTCGGAATTCACTATGAACCATGAATTCCTTGGAATTCTTTGCCATTCACAAGGAACTCTTCAGAATTTACTAGGAATTCTCCAGAATTCACCTTGAATTCTTTGAAATTCACAACGAGCTCTTCAGAATTAACCAGGAATTCTTTGGAATTTACCAGGTATTCTTTCGAATTCTTCGAAATTCACAAGGAATTTTTCAGAATTCACCTTGAACTCTTTGCAATTCACAATGAACTCTTCGGAATTTACCACGAATTCATTGAGATTCTTTTGAATTTTTCGGAACTCACTATGAGCCATGAATTCTTTGGAATTCTTCAGAATTCACCTTGAATTCCTTGTCATTCTTAATGAACTTTTCGGAATTTACCATGAATTTTTTAGCACTCTTTGGAATTCACTATGAGTTCTTTGGAATTTACTATAAACTCTTTGGAATTCAATGTGAATTCCAAAGAATTCAAGGTGAAATTTTGAAGAATTCCGAAATTGGTGAATTCTATAAAATAACAAAGAATACCTGGTGAATTGTGAAGAATTCCAAAGAGTCCCTGGTGAATTTTGAAGAATTTCAAACAATTCATAATGAATTCCGAAGAATTTCAACAAATTGAAGGTGAAGACCGAAGAATGCCAAAGAATTCATCACAGTGAAAAAGAATACTTAAAACTTTTACACCTTAAAATCGTTTGGATTAGATTCAGTAAAATTTTTCATAATTTAAACAATATTGGTCTACATTTAATACCTCGTTACTTGAATTTCAGAATTTAATCGTAAATTCAGATAAATTTTACTTACAATCAAATCCAATTTTGCTTAAATCCAGGCAAATTTTACTGAATTCAATCCAAACCATTTTAAGATGTTACAATTTTAAGTACTCTTTTTTACTGTGATAATTAAATTCCAATGGTGAATTCCAAAGAATTCAAGGCTCTGTGACGCTCCAATGCATGGAATTACGGCTTTTTAGATAGTGCGATATTAGTGTTATATAATTAATTTAGGATGTATTTCATCTAAAATACAAGTAAGAACTTCAGATAAAATACACAATTCTCAAGTGTATTTCAAATCAAATACAAAAATACTTAAATGTAGTTTGTATTTTATTTGAAATACATTGGCTAAATTGTATTCCCCTTCAACTTCTTTACCGCGAAATAAACTCATCTTTCGATTGAGCGCCGGCCTCGGATCTGGTCGGCACAGAATCGGGCGCTATTAAAATCCAGTTTGAACCGGATTTAAGGCGACAAGCGAGCACTCTTATTTCAATACTCACGATCGCATATATAGTCTGAACGTGCAAAAGTATATGCCCAGAGATTCGCGATGTAAACAACTTCTGAACAGCCCTGACTGTCCTAGCGATAAACTTCAGTGTAAGGCGTCAAGGAGCGCTCAAGGGGGGGGGGGAGGGCAGAAGCAGTCAAGCGTGAAGAACCTTGAAGCTGGCGCTCGACTGGACGGAACTCAATCGAGAGATGAGTGTCCTATTTTGAGTAATAATGTATTTGAAGTATTTTGTGCTCTGCTCTGTATGCATTGTGCAATATTTATAATCTATATTTATAACAATATGAGAAATCCGAATTTGAAAACATATTAATTCAAAATTGTCGAACTGAAAAGCTTTAGAAAAAGACTTAACAATAAAACATATTGAAAGCGCCCAAATTTGAAAGAATTTGACTTCCAATTTCAAAAAGTTTCACTTGAAAACGTTTGAGAGTTTAAAATCGTTTAAATTTTGTAGCCCTAAAAATATAAAGTGGTGAAATTTTAAAATATTCCACTGTAAAAGACTTAATACTTTCGAATTTTAAAGTACCAACATTTGAAAATTTTGTTATATTTAATTATTAAAATTTTTAAGTTCTAGCAGCAGAGAAAAAAACACATTTTTCAATTTAATAAAATTCTAGATATTGGCCGCAATTAATTTAAAGCTTCTTTTTTGCTAATGAGAAATTTATTGTATAGATTTGTTTTATTGAAAGAAATTCATGTAAAAGTTAATAATTTTAGTAATACATATTAAAAATTTGAAGAAAATTTCTGATGAGAATTAAAGTTAATTAAAGTTATAAGAGTGGAGGAAGTCATTTGACCCTGCAATTGAGAGTAGAGTGACGATATTAAATATGAAACATTGAGACTGTGAGATGAGTTTCATGGTAACGACACTGACCGCACTTCAAGGAACCAGTGAATAAATTATGCCTATATAAAACGATCTTCGATCAATGAACAGATGCACCGGAATCTCGGATGCGTCCGGTCTCGATTGCAATGTAAAGCATTGTTCAGTTAACTTCAATCAAATCAAAACTTAAAATATAAGAACCTAGCTTCAATGTTTTGTCACTCAAGTTCTATCTTTTAATCCCTAATTCAATTAAAATCACATTTTTAATTACAATTTACAAATATAAATAATTTTTTAAATTTCTTTAAATTTAATTCTTTATTATTAATAATAATTATTATTTATAAATAATTTCTTTAAATTAAACATTCGTTAAAAAGGCCTATTGTTATTTTTTATTTTATTACATTTTTAATAGAAGGATTTCAATTTTCAGGAGCTTTTTGCAGTATCAGGATAACTTGATTTTTTTTTAACAAACCTTTCTGTGGAACATGTCCAATTTAAAAAAAATACTGAAAAAATAAAATGATTTCTGAAATTTTCACGGATTATTCACACTGAGAAAAAAGTAATTTTGAATACAGAATTTTCTTTGCAACAAAAAAATTTTTCTACTGAATGGCACTTATAAAATATTTTCTTGGTGGAAAGAAATATTTATTTCAGGTGATAAAAGTTTATATTATTGAAATAAAGATGTTATTGACTGAAAGAAAATTAAGTTTATGTAAGAAGACATATAATTGAGATACTGATGTCTTGGAATCAAACAAATTTTTTTTTTTTAATTCAAAGAAATAATAGAAATATGAATCACAGTCTTCACAGGTCCTCACCTATTCACCTTTTTTCACCTAACATATTTTGAATTTCGTCACCTATTTCACTCACCAATAGATTTGAGATCGATAGGTCAGATCCAACATTAAAGAATTTTTTAAAAGTTTTTAAATTTTAGAGAGTACTTTCCACTTTATTATTTTTGCTATTTCAACTAATATTTTTAAAACTGTTTGTCGTACGTGTACAATATCCCAATTTGATCCTCTTAGGATGGGGTGATTTTTATACAGAAAAACAACTCTTTTTGCCTCTAACAATTAATGTGAGTACAAAAATTCAAAAAACAACATTAAAAAATTGAAATTTTTATCCTTGATTTTTTTTTTTCTTGAAAACTACAATATATTTTCAGGTTCACAGAGAGTATATGAGATCAAAAATTTACTGAAGAGACAAAAAATATTTTTCCTTAATTTAATATTTAAAAAGATAAAAGTTGGAAGCGAAAAATCTCAAAAAAAGAGAGAATATACATACTAGCTCATCATTTTTTGAAGTTTTTCATGTATCAATTTTTTATCCTTGAATATTAAATTAAGGAAGGATTATTTTTTAAACCAAAAAACATTTTAAAAATGCATAAAGAATAAAGTTCTGTTTTCAACTGAATTAATAAAATGTCAGTAAGCCTTAAATTGTATGTTTATTTACCTTATAAAACATTTTTTGTCACCTATTTATCGCCTATTTTTGAACAAATGTTTATCTTTTGACCTTTTTTAACATCAATGGGTACTGTGATGACTGGAATCAGTTAAAGTACACATTTTTTATGCAAATATTACAATTTGTTGTTTGAATGAAGTAATCTGTAAATTTTAATAAATATTTCTTTAGTACAAAGAAATTTTTTGTTTATTCTAAAAATCTTAAATAGTTGAGGGGCTTACCTACTATCTTTGCTTTTTATATTTAAATAAGAAATCAAGAATCTACATTTCCTAACAAACTAATTTGTGCAAAGTAATTTGCATTTTCTGTGTAAAGCATTTTTTCTACAGATTATTTTTTTCTTTGCACAAAGTGGTTTGTTAGGAAATGTAGTCTTGATTTATTATTCAAAGATAAATCTTTAATTTAACAAAATTATTTTTTCCTAAAAAAATGTATGATTTTAACAATGAAGCGAAATATTACAATTAGTTTTAAAAAAGCTTTTGAGTGAAAAATATTTTCTTTTAAGTGGAAAATCTTGATTCATTAACAATATTCTTCTTCCAGTCAAAGAAATCCTGGATTAATGATTATTTCGGTCATATTCGCTGCAAAAAAAATATTTCCTCGCGTAAAGGAAATCACCAAAAAAATAATTTCATCGAATCAAAGTCTAATTCTTTTGTCTATAATAGTACATTACGTAACGCCGTGCGGTAGACTGATTTTCGTCTCGTATGGTGTTTTCACACGAGCGAAGCGAGTGG
>JBAGKK010462400.1:0-17406 GCA_037177015.1 Euceroptres primus
TAGATATTTTTCATTTATTAAAATGAAATAAATGTTTTGTTAATTGAAACAAAAAATTTGTTTCTTTCAATAATATGGTAGCAAGCAAATTTTTTTGTTTGATTCAAACAAATATTTTTCTGAGTGAAATTTTGAGAAGACACCTGGTATCCACTCTTCCAAAATGAATTGGACGCTACCTCGGGATAAAAATTGCAGCTTTTCTTTGTAGAAATCGAGAAAATTGAAAGACACTTTGTAATTTTTTATTGATCTTCATTAAATGAAAAAAAGTAAATGATCGACACGAGACATCTCAGGATACCACCGCACCGGCTGAAAGACACTTGTGTTCCCATTTCTCCTTTCAGCGGTTGGTCGTTTAGTCCGCGATTGTATAACAGCAATGAAAGTACTCCGACAGGCCACTGGCACTATATATTTCCACTCATCTACACGCATCTGTAAACAGTAGATTGTAATCGCATTTCCACCACACACGTAAATTAAGTACCAGTATAAATTCACTTTTAGTTATATCAGCGTTCCACTAAATGCATCTTGAAATTGTTTTATTTAGAATTGGTATTTTTTGATTTCTTTCTTACATGTTAGTTGTTTTTTTTTCATTCTCTAACAGTGGAACTAAATTTTTTGAGAATTTATTTGTTACTTTCGTAATAATAAACCATTATCCTTCCAGTAATTTTAAAAATAAATTACTAAAAAAAATGAATTCTCATAATCTATAATAGTTTCTGAAAGTTAGCTGGCTCTTCTTACTGAGAATTTATCAGGGTTTCTTTTCTTTCTTCTCACTTATTCTATGGTATAATTATTCTCGGTAATTATTATAATTACTTCAATGCAATAATTATAATCCTCTAACACTTTCATACAGGAAGTCAATATTATTACTATTTTAGATTCAGATAATTGGAGAAAACCTTTATATTATATATCATTTTTTCAAGTTAAATAAATTGGACATTGCCATTAGGAAATAAAAAATTAAACAAGTTTGAAATCTACTTGGATATTTTCGCAGGAACGGTATGACGTTGATATAAATATTATCTCAAGGAGCATGTTTCCATCGCGGAAAATTGGCTTTCAATAATCTCAGTATTTATAGATGAGGCAGTCATGAACTTACGAGGAATGTATTTTCAATCTGACTTTTTTTTTGTTTTTCTTAAGGAAGCGTCTAGTATTACGGAAATTTTCGTACTAGCATACGACATAGTTGTATGTTGCCCGTGGCTATTGTTAAAGAATTTTCCGCAGCAATAGCCCGTCCCTCCTTTGTGTTGTATGTTAGTTGTACGGAAAAATCCGTAACAATAAATCTGGTCTATTTGCAAATGCAGTAGGGGCTGGAAAATTTTTGCCGTTGAAGCCTCTCGAATGACATAAGCTCGAGACTCAAGTGCAATTCAGTCCGATCCTTACTTTCCTCCTTATCGATCCGCACGACCTCTCCACTCGGTACGATGACTGGGGTCACGAGCTTGTTACCCGAATGGGGTCATTTCTGCAATTAGGGCGCATTTAGAAATGCCGGTATCCTGAATTTTATAGCTCAAAATTACATAATCATCCTCAATTTCATGTAGAAAATTAGTGCTCGTGTTAAATTCTATTTTAAATCCTATTACAGTTCAGTTTTGTAGTTTTGGAATTTGGTTTCCGGGCAGTGCAAGGTTCAGTTCAAAATTAGTGAAATACCATAAGATTTTAGCTATATTTTCATCTATTTCATCCAGTGGTTTTATACCAATTTAGACTTCCATATTGCTCTCCTTTTTCAGTTCTTTGTTCAATTTTATATTTAACTATACTTTATTGATCCATCACAACGACCTATTTTATCTCCGATGTTTAAAAGATATCTCTTTATTTCCTTCATTCCAAAAATAAGTTGAAACCCATAATAATCTATTTCTGCTAAATCGGTACCTATAAAAATTTGCAATTGGTCTAATCTCATATTTTGAAAACCAAATTTTCTTTCATTTTGCTGAAAAATTAACAACTTGCATCCGATTAACAATGAAATTATTTTTTCTTGTTTGACGTAATTAACGTCCAGGGAACGGTAATTAGGATATTTGCATTTTTGTTCTTACCAACGAAAAAAAAGTACTTTGTACTTATTGCCTCTAGAAAAATTATCCTTCGCTGACTTATGGTGTCAAGATGCCATCAACTTGATCACCTTTCCTATTCTACATTCTAAAAATCCACTGGCAATTTACGTAATAAATAATTGCCAATCAAAGATCCTGTTATGAGTCACGTGTAAATTGCTTTATTCATAATTATAAATTTTCATCTTGCACTTTGTTAGTTCTGGAGTTTAAAGCGATTTTCATGTCTCTAAATGTAACTTTTGCGTAACTTTTTATGGCAATTTTATGACCAGTCCGTAATGAGTACTGCATAGTAATTTAATACTGCCATGCTGCACCAATTTTATTTTGTCACGTTAGAATAATGTATTTCCATCTAATTTTCATAGAATGCATTATATTATAAATAAAATGTTGTCGAATGCTAAAGCTATTTTAAATTGACCAATTTTATATTGTCATGTTAGAATAATATATTTCCATGCAATTTGCATAGCATCCATTATTTTATAAACACAATGTCGTCGAACACTGATGCTAAGAATAAGAAACAAAGTACTCAAGTGCATTCACAATAGAAATGGAAAAAAGTCTTGCGAAATTTTGGGACATCCTGTACAGGGGGCAATCCACTTAAGTATGCGGAATACATTTCTTTTACATGGGTCGTAACCGCACATACAGAACCCTCCTGCCTTTCTCTACAAAGTTTAAAGTTTGAGAAGTAGACACTTTTAAATTCAGGGTTGACCCCACTTAAAAGGTGTAGAACCAGAAAAAAATGCTTTTGTGAAAATAAATTTTGTTACTAACGATCAAATTATTCTTATAGTTTATTAAGAAAATTTACATAAGAGAAAATCTAAATAATTTATTTAAACACAAAATGTAAATTAATTAATGTTAAACGTCTTTTTTGTTAATTCAGATTCATTGATTTGTTAATTCGGATTCATATTTTTTATAATCGGATTCTGGTTCATTAAAGAGCATTCATAAGTTTTTGCTTTCAAGAGTTACAGTTGTATTCTGTTATTGTTGTATTTTTATCTCTTCACATTTTTAGATTCATACAGTTAGTAGACTGGTACTTTTTGTGTGGATTGCTTTGTTAGTCTGGTTTATATTTGAAATTTTTAGAAACCTAATTTAAAACTTTGAGATTCTTGAAGACTTTTAAAATATTTTCTTTAAGATTTTTTAATAATTATTTCTTTTATATAGTAATATTCACCTTAATTTCTAATATTTATTACTTTTATATAGTAATATTCACCGTAATTTGCATACGATTTTCTGACTCATATTCAAGTTTCTCACTTCTTTCTCTCCTTTTCTTTTTAATGCTCATTATTCAGATCTTGACTCTCTTCCTCTTTGCCATTGCCATAATGCAAACTCCGCCTGTCTTTTCGTACGCATTGGAAGGCCAAATAACTCTGAGGGGTAAACGACTTCTACGCGTGGCAGGAGCACAATAAAATACCGATTCTCAAACAGCAGTCTGACTCAAAAATATAAAGCTACACCAAATCAGTTTTACAACATTTTAAAATCTCGAAAATTGATCTTAATTTAAAATTAAAGCATCGTTGCTCTGTAAATTAAGAAAATATAACAGGAAAGTATATAAAGAAAGTTAAATATACACTTAAATATAAAGAAAGTTAAATATAAACTTAAATAAAGAAAGTTAAATGTAAACTTAAATAAAGTTATATTTATGCTTAAATAGAAGGGATTTTCATCAGCTTGAAAGTTCAAGCACTGGTGGTCAGTAAATAAAATTACAGAAGGAAAGTGTCGCAATTATTTGCAGAGGTGGATCATTCGTCCGATGAATAGGGAATGGAAAGTAGCAGGGAAAACTGATAATTTTCTTTAAAAAATATCCAGAAATAATAAATCCCCATCACAGGTTTTGCTGATAATATTTCCTCACAAAATGTAACTAGACACATTCAATCGTCGAGTAGATATTTCATCTTCAGCTTTTATGAAAACATGTTACAGGATCTTTTGTTCTCTCTCTGAATGTAGGCTTTCTAGCTCAGTAAAAATCTTTCCATAAATGAAAAAGCTCAAACTATTACTGAAAAACTTACTAATGGAAAGAAAATGAATAAGCTCTGGCAATGTTTTAAATGCAGGAACAAATTATCTGTGAATTCTTTCCCTTGATCATCATTTGAATAACTCTTTGAATTATCTTTTAAAATAAGCAATACTTCTGCATTCTGAATCAACTCTACTTTTTTATAAATTAATTTGCTTTCAAACTTGTAATTTTTTTGTATGTATGTCAGCAGATAGAGTTTTATGCATTAATCAGGCTTCCCCTTCAGCTCAGTGAAATAACAAGCGACGATATCATCGTATGATTTGTTCGTGGTCTGTATGATCAATAGCCTATGTTCTGTGTAGGTGATTGCATGCATAAGAGTATAAAGGTCCGAGTGCCGAATCGCAGTTCCCTGAGTGCCTGACATCATTCCTCAAACATTTACCGAGACAATTTGCAGACAGCCTGAACGTTTACTTTCCTTTCGTGTATTCACGAGTTCCTCCTTGTCCGAAAAAGAATTTGGACAGACCTTTTTAGAGTTCTCGTATCAAAAAGTAAAGGTGGTTCCTTCTCAGAACATAAAGATCTAATCTCCACCTTTGCAAAACACACTGTGCCTAAAAATGAAAAAAAAATCAACGATGTTCTTTTCATAAAAAAGAAGAGTGAGGACTTGAGATTGTTTTTTTATCACAAGGGTAATGACCTCTTATTTTCAAAAGATACTGCCAGATAGAAAATACCTGGAAATTGGTCTTCTCTCTTATGCAAGCTTTATTCTTGTAAATTCGCTGATAAAAATTCTTACTTTTCGTATTATGATTATTTTTTTTATTTTTTATTTTTTTTTTTTTTTAATTTTATTTATTTTATTGTTCTTTATTTTTATTTTTGTCTTTTTTTATAAGGATAGTTTTTCAGAGTGCTAGTGAAGTTATAGAACTGATATTATGAGAACGAGACTTGACTCTAGGTAAAACTCAAGGCGATTGATTTAAGATAATGTCAAGTAATATTTCAAACAAAAGTGGATTATTATTTTGTAATAAGTGTGTGTTATAGTCTCTTTCATTCATCATGCAGGTGTTTTAAATATCTTTTAAATGATTACGTTAATTTATTACAGACAGATGTGAATCGAGTTTAATCTTTTAATCATAATGTCAAATGACTCGATTTTGATATCAGGGGACTTAAGGAACGATTAAATCAGACTAATTGCCTTTGTTTTCAAATACCTCCCTTGATATAAAATTATATCTTTAACACATTATATCTTTACACATTTACAAATTATGTCTGTAAATTATATATCTTTACAGAAGATATTGTTAAAAAAAACTTCAATTACTTTAGTTGAAGTTTTATATTCAATTACCGTAACTGAATCGATTTTCAAACATAAGTAAATGAATTTTCAACCAAAATGAATGAATTTTCAACTAAAGTAAATAAATTTGCAAGCAAAGTAAATGAATTTGCAGCCAAAGGTAAGAGAGACAAAAAATGTAGGTGAATTTTAAAATGCAGCCAAAAATGGTAGGTATTCCCTAAAAAAAAGTAAAATTCCATTTCTGAAACAGAACTTTCCGATCTTGTATATGGGGGATGAAATAGTGACAATAGTTCTGCATGTGTGGGCCTGCAGGAGACGTTTTGCGCGGGATATAACGTGTCGGTGAACTGTGTCTTGAAGTAGGTCAGATCTCAATGAACGTGTACGTGTGCACGTGCACATTGAACCTGGCAGGCGTCCATGGGTTGTACGCTTCACTGCAAATGTGCAAGTTTGCTCACGTGCATATGGGCGCGAGTACTCTCCTATCTTTGAACTATGCACGTTCAACGTCACCCAGAATATATATAGGCTTGTAAAACACACATCTTTTCATCCAGCCTCTCTTCATTCTCCAGCTTTTCTGCATCTTTTTCCTTCTTTTCGCAAGGCCGCGTCTTTACTACCCAAAGAAATGGGTGAAAGAAACCCTCGTCTCCATAATTCACCACTCAGGAAAATCGAGAAAAACGTAAAATTGTAAGCAAGAAATAACGTCCAAAAATAATTCAAAAAGTTGCAAAAGATCTTCTAACCCTTAATTAATAAAGAACCTTTTGGAGGCAATGCTGTCATTTTAAGATTCAAAGGGATGAGGCAGGAATTTAATTGCAGGGGAATTCAACTGAATTCAAAGTGCATTTGTCGTGGGCCATTAGCCGAGTCCGGCTTTGAGCCAACTTCCTAAGCATTTGGCTAAACGCAATTAAATAGACGAGTTTTTAACTGCTGAATGAAATTTTTAGTTTAATTATCTGATCAGATCAGGAAGTTGGTTAAACGACCAGTCACTTATGGTAAAACGCGAGAAATGTTAAATTCTTTCGAGAAACTCGAAAATAGTCGGAGCTAATTATAATCAGGGATCCGAACGAAATTAAGGGTATTTTTTCGATATTTTCCAATTATTTCCATACATTCAAAATAATTTGGCGAAATATTCAGATGAATTCGAGAAAGAAATGATATATTATAAAACTACCGAGGCAGAACCTCTAGATTATGAGGCATTTTAGTTTTATGCAGAAAAGAACGAAAACAAACGTAACGAAAGTTTCGTTACGTTTCTTTTCGTTCCTGTCGAAGTAAAACTTCGATGACACATAATTTCGACATTACAACTCGGTGGTTCTATAATATTGCAACACTTTCTCATACTTAGCTGAATATTTAGCCAAACTATTTTGAATTTGTAGGAATAATTGGAAAATATCGAAAAAAGACCCCTAATTTCGTTCAAAAATTACTGTTATAATCCCTAATTATAATAGTTTCAAAAATAATGATTTTGAGTAATTTCATTAACTTCCCAAAACTCTTTCCATCATCAATGCTCCTACAGGAAATCGATTATTATGCTACGCACATAAAATGAATGAATTTGTATCAGGAGAAGATAATCAATACAGAAATGTCAATACATCGTGATATATTTAAAAAACACTGCTTTCAAACTTTTTAACTACAATTCATTTCTGCTAACGGAAGATATTTTAAAAATCTACAAAAATTAATGGATACGTATTTTTATAGGTAGAAAAAGATTTTTCATACCCTGATCCAAAAATTAAAAAATTTTTATTTTCGATCCACCCTATGAAAAGGCTGTTAGTTGGGCCAACAACTTTGGTTTGCAGCATATGCCTCTACTACTTTATTAGTTGGAACAACTATTTTATTAGTAGGCATCGCTATACAATTTATTGCAAAAACAATTTTAATAGTTACATCAACTAATAACAGTTTGTAAATAATAAAGTAGTTTGTGCAACTACTAAAGTAGTTTGTGCAACTACTAAAGTAGTTTGTCCAACTACTAAAGTAGTTGGTACAACAACCCACTTTTTAATCAAATACGCTCAACAAAAGAAGTCTTATGTGTCTATAAAATTTTTTTTTCGTCTTTTATGTTCCACCATAAGTTTGGATAGGATTGTGGAATTGATATGATTTTTTTTTTAAATGTAGGTAATAACAGTGAGAGTGACATAGGTACATGAATTCAGATTCAACTGTATACACGTAAGCAAAATTGTTTAATTGGATATTCATACGAATATAATGATAATAATAATTACATCAACATTTTCTACGAAATATTAATAAGAATAATAATATAATAATAATAGGTCATAATTTTATTAATTAATTAATTTTATTTACTAATACAACACATAATCTATAAACAGTAACAGTGATGAATAACAGTTATGAAAATTACAAGCAACTGAATGAATGAAAGTATAGTAATAAATATCAATGAACGAATAAAAATAATATTGTCAGTAAAGGATTAACGATTTTAAAAAATATATTTTATTTCAGTTTATTACTTCTATACTGATGTATCTGGAAAAGATTTAAGGGCGTGTGATACGTTATGATGTCACGAATTACCGCCAAGGTATACGAAATATTCGACAATCCTATTTTTAAACAAATATATCAAGTTGAAACTTAAGAGAATGATAGAAAATATGATAGGGCACATCTGTTATGTCATTTTTTCAAAATTTTGAAACAAAATTTTGTTCAAAATAATTTTTTTTCAGTACTACAGTTCCTCGGTAGCAAGTTTTTATTTTTTTTAAAAATCGACAATTGGATTTTTAATCAGCACCCAAAGTTTAAAAAACGCGCATCTGGAACGAAAAGAAAAATTCTCCATCCATTTTCTCGGAACTTAATGACATTTTCCAATCAAACTTTTTTTGTATCGATTCAGCAACTCAATAACTAGAAATCAAATGTGTTTTTTTAAAATTTGAAATTGTATTTTTAATCACTGGCCAAATTGGAGAAAATGTGTGCCCCGAGCGAATAAAAATATACTCTCCCTCCATTTTCTCGGAACCTAATAACATTTCCCAATGAAACTTTTCATGCTTCAATTCAGTATTAATGCATCTCAAGAGAGGATGTTTGCTTTTTTTAAATTCAAAATTAGATTTTGCGGAAAGTTTCTTGTCTCTCCCGAGAAATTAGCAAAATGTGGTTTAGTCCCTTATGCCCTGCCACCCTGCAATTCCTAATTTTAAAATCTTATTCCTAAATTTAAAATATTACTAACTTTTACGATTTTATTATTAATAATATCTTTATTACATTCTCATTATTATTTCTTATTATTATTCTTATTATTATTTATATCTTTATTACCTTGGAGTTGATGTTTAAACCCAAACGTATTCGACTTTTTAACATTTTTTTAAAGGGTTGGTTACTATAAATAATTCAAGTAAAGTTCTGAACTCCTGGGTTCAGAACCTGGGAAAGTTTTCTAAAATATTATAAAATAAAAAATTTTTCAAAATATTTAGATTAATAGGTGAATAGAATCATTTTGAAAAACTGCTTTTAAACGTTTCTAAACGTGAAAATTTGAAGGAAGGTCGTGAAAGCTTAGGTATTAAAATATTTGTAAAGAATGATAGAAATAGTTGGTTGAAACGATTGTTCCAATTGAAGCCATGCAGCGTTCAGAGCTTGTTTGGTGATTTGAAATGAAATTACGGGTTGACCATCGTTATGGCAGGTCAATTTAGCGAGAGCGTAACAACTTTTGAGTTGAGGTATCCAGCTTGGTACCAACGTCACATTGCGTGCGTATATTTCGGTCTATATTGGACTATCGACCGCGACCGAGTGCCCCCAGCTGGCATGTGGGCCAGTCAACTAGCTCCACTGCAGCTGCAGGCTTGCAACTTCTGCCGCTACTACTGGCTCGAGCCGAGGTCACCCGGGCAGACTTCTTTCACTATGCAAGATTACATTTTCACTTTCTTTCAATTTCTCTTCTCTTTCTTTTAATGTTACTTCCTCCAAGTCTAAAGCTTTATTTCCCACATAAGGAAAGTCTCTTGTTTTCCGTTCTTGAATTTTATCTCTAACATTGGAGATACTTGTTTTAAAACTCTATTCAGTAATAATATAAGCTCTAAAGATTAAAACAATCCTCGTTTAGATATGGGTCATTCCAAAAGTTTTTTTTAAAATCGGCTGCACGACCATGACAGCAATTTAGCTGGCAATTTTTTCTTGATAGTAGCCCAAAAACCGCCAAAAACGAAGTATTAGATTTTTCGATTCAAAACTTTCTGAGAATTTTTTTTTGAAAGAGTTTTTCGTGCATTTTGCGTTTCTTTTCAAACCTGCATAAAAAATGTAATTCATAACCGATTTTAATGTTTAATGGCTACATTTATTCGTTTCAGAGAGTAGTTTTAGGAAAAATATTTACCTTCTACGCATTTATAAAAATATAAGCTAGGACGGTTTTCAAAATTGTTTATAAATTCAGTAAATTTCACAAAAATTTTGAAAAGCTGCCAGTTTCTAATTTTCAGAATAAACGACCTCACTTTTGCATGAAATTATAAGGTGATTATACTTATACATTTCATTATACTTAATGAAAATTTCATGAAAATAATTCTAGTGAAGCCTATAAATAGGCTATAAATAGCCTATAAATAGGCTTCACTAGATATAAATATTTATAAGGCTAAAAAAGCTATTTTGATCAAATTCCCCATTTTTACATCAAACTTAACAGCTATAGTCCTAACTGTATATATGAATATTATATGTAAATTTATACATTCAACCCTGTACAAAAAAAGCCCCAGAGGCTTTTCTGTGCATTTTATACAGTGAATTTTTGAAGTGACCTCTATTTTTGCGGTTTTTACGATTTATTTAGAAAAATATTGCTTTTATAGAGAAATATTCTGTAGAGAAATTGTGTATTTTATAAAAATACCACCTTTTTGTAAACAACATTTTTTGGAGAAATCATTATTTTTCGATAAAAACAGCCATAAATAAAAATCACCATGATTTTTCATAATTTCGGTCAAAAAATGAACTATGCCTTGAAAATTATACATTTCAAAGAAAAATATAGTACATAGAAAATGTAGATTTCAATAAATTACCTATTTTTTCTGAAAAACATTTTTTTATGTGGTCGATAGTTTGAGTGATACTAATTTTTAAGATGAAAAAAAAGTATCTTGCAGTTTCTCTCATTTATCGAGAAAGATGTCGAGTCTTCATAATGCACTTTTATGACAGGCTTAAAGACTTTGAAAAACCACAAATATTTTGTGTAAAACATTTTTCTCTACAATCAATAGTTTTCTAAAAAAATCAATTTCGTGTTTTAAAATTTTTTGACTTTCGGCGTTTTTTTGTATTTTTTCGTGAAGAAGGTTTAGAAAAAATTTCCAGATAATAATAAATTATAATTTTTTACTTTATCTGAATCGATAGAATGCATATCCGTTAGTAAATTTAATTTTGAAAGAATAAAGGCAATTTACCCAACAGTTTTCTGCAAATAACACAAGCCTGCGAAATAAGGGCTTTTGACATATTTTTTCGAATCGAGAGTGGTTTCTTATGTAATTTTATGCTCCGAATTCGAATCTAACTTCAGAATTTGCCTATCACTTTAGAATTTCGAGTAAAATAAAATGAAAGTTCTAAAAAATGATTATTTTGAACGTATTCGTATTCGTATTCGTATTCGTAAAGTCATTTTACTAAGAGAGCAAGTTTTTGTACATTAAAGTCATTTTTAACATAAAAAACATTTTATTACACTAGTTTATAAAATGAAAAATTTTTTCAGCCCGCCACATCTTAATATGATTTTTTAATGTATTTTAGTCCACTAAACACGAAAATCACGCACACAATTTTTTTTATGGAATCGCTTTCGAGATATCAATGTTCGATTTTTTTTTCAATTTTCACAGTTGTTCTGACGTTTTTGAGTATATCTCGAGTTTTAATTGACCGATTTTCCTAAATGAGCACTCAAATTGAAGGCAACTGAATCCTGTACAACTTTTTATTCTAAAGTTATCAGATCGGCCCAGTAGTTCAGATGTGTAGGGAAATCGATCAATTAGAACTCGAGATATACTCAAAAACGTCTGAACAACTCTGAAAATTGAAAAAAAATTTGAGCATTGATATCTCGAAAAGGCTTTCATAAAAAAATTTTGGAGTGTGATTTCTGTGTTTAGTGGGCCAAAATACATGGGAAAATCATAGTGAGATATGGTGGGCAAAATGACTGTAAACTAGAGTTATCTTTAAAATAAATTTTTGTTTGCCGTGAAGCGATTTTTTTCCGCCAAGATATTTAAGTTTAAAGTCATGAACTGTTGGCAGAATTTTATACCTCAGCTTCAATTCTTGGTCAGAGCTAAGAAAGTTAATTTAAAAATTTTGCATTTCCCAGTAAGAATTTATAAGATCTTAGCTTTCATTTAATCCATCGAACATTAAAAAATTATCGCGAGTTCTCGAAATATTAATTCATTTGTGTAAGCATGTAGAATCCATCGCAGTGTCAATGGCATACTCGACGAGTGTGGTTTGTGCACGGCCACACAAATAAATTAATACCTCGAGAATCCGTGAAGATTTTAAAATTTTTAATGGATTAAATGAAAGCTAAGATTTTTAAGATTATTCTCGGGAAATACAAAATTTTTAAATTATGTTTCCTAGCTCTGGCTAAGAATTGAAGTTGAGGTATAAAATTTTGTCAAAAATTCATAACTATAAATTAAATATCTTGGCAAAAAAAATCATTTCGCGTCAAAAAAAAATTCATTTTAAAGACAACAAATGGTCCTTTATGTTTACGTTGACTTTAATGTACAAATAAATTGCTCTCTTAGTAAACTGAGTTTACGAATACAGCTAAAATAGTCGTTTTTGACAACTTTAACTTTATTTCACTCGAAATTCTGAAGTGGTGAGCAAATTCTGAAGTCAGATTCGGATTCGGAGAAAAAATTACACAAGAAACCACTCTCGATTCGAAAAAATATGTCAAAAGCCCTTACGAGCCCTTACAACGCATTCTATCGATTTAGATAAAATAAAAAATTATAATTTACTATTATCTGGAATTTTTTAAGCCTTCACGAAAAAATACAAAAAAAACGCTGAAAGTCAAAAATTTTTAAAAATCAAAATTGATTTTTTCAGAAAACTATTGACTGTAAAGAAAAATGTTTTACCCAAAATATTTGTGGGTTTTCAAGGTCTAAGCGTGTCATAAAAGTGCATTATGAAGACTCAACACCTTTCTCGGTACATGAGAGAAACTGCAAGGAACTTTTTTTTTCATCAGAAAAGTTAGTGCCACTCTTAAATTATTGACTACATAAAAAAAAGCTTTCCAAAAAAAATGTGTAATTGATTGAAATATACATTTTTTGTTTGCAATATTTTTCTCTGAAATGCATACTTTTCAAGGCATAGTTCTTTTTTTGATCGAAGTTATAATCAGGGTGATTTTCATTTATGACTGATTTTATAGAAAAATAATGATTTCTCCAAAAAATGTCGTTTACAAAAAAGTTGTATTTTCATAAAATACATATTTTCTCTGTAGAATATTTTTCTGTGAAAGCAATATTTTTCAAAATAAATCATGTAAACCGCGAAATTAGAGGCCATTTAAAAAATTCACTGTATCTCAGAAATTTAAATGCACAGAAAAGCATCTGAGGCTATTTTTGTACAAGGTTGAATTTGTAAATTGACATATACTAATCATATTTAAAATTAGGACTATATTTGTTAAGTCGATGTGAAAATGGCAAATTTAATCAAAATAGCTTTTTTAGCCTTATAAATATTTATATCAGAGATAACCAATGGCTTTGCTAGAATTATTTTCATGAAACTTTCATTAAGTATAATGTACCTTATAATTTCATGCAAAAGCGAGATCGCTTATTCTGAAAATTAGAAATTGGCAGCTCTTCAAAATTTTTATGGAATTTACTGAATTTATAGACAATTTTGAAAACGGCCCTAGCTTGCATTTTTAGAAATGCAATAAGGTGTAAGGTAAATATTTTTAGTAAAATTTCTCTGAAATGAATAAATTAAGTCATTAAACATTAAAATCGGTTATAGATTACATTTTTATGAAGGTTTGAAAAGAAACACAAAATTCACGAAAAACTCAAATTTCAAAAAAAATTCTTAGAAAATTATTAAATTGAAAAATCTAATAGGTTTTTGGCGGTTTTAGGGCCCCTGATATTAGGAAAAAATTCGCCAGATAAATTGCTGTTATGATCGCGTAGAATTTTGCCTGAATTTTAAAAAAATCTTTGGAATCACCCATATACAATTTAATTATTTAAAATTAATAATAATAATAAAAGTCAGAGTGTAAGTTTACTAGAATCTGTAGCAAAATTGTATAAAAATTTGGAAGAATAAAGAAGGAAGAAATGAAGAGGTTTATTTGAAATTTTTGTACAATCTTGGTGCAGATTCTAGTAATTTCTTTCTACAATTGAGAATCCTCTATAATAATAGAAATTCGACTCTTAATTTTTACTACTCTCAAGGAATTATTTGGCATTTAAGGGTTGATTACCAAAAGAAAAATGTTAGAAGCATAAAACTACTAAGGACTACTAAACTTCAAATTCTAAATTAGTATGCGGCTTTTTTAAAGATTGGATGAGTGTAGCCATAAAAGCACCCTAATGAATTCACCTTGAAACGTTAAATAACATTTCCACCATGTTTTACCGCCTCTAAGCTGCAATCAATGAGCATAACTTTAACTACTCTCGAATTATTTGGCATTATTTAAAGTTTCGTCTAATCACGAGACGATTATCCACTAGAAAAAAATGGCTGAAGGGGAATTTCACTTGGAATAGTGCACAATCAGGGTTTCTGACTGTCTATGGGGTCTGATAATACCCCAAGGCTAAAAAACGTAGCGTATTATTTTCCAAAAAAGATGAAGTCGATAGGCGGGCATGATTGTCCATAATTTGCGGTGAGCCTTGCTCGTCAATGTAATCTATTATTACATCGTCGATCACGCATATATGTATATCTATAGAATGTTCACTACCACGTGATATCATAAAAGGCTGATAATCTACCAAGTTACCAAGGTAGTGCTGTTTCATCGCACGAGAAGGTCCTGACAGCTTACGAATATTTTACAGACCTCTCTACTCGAAATTATTAATATCTCGATTAAACTAGTTTTGTCAGCTGAAGCAATTACTTTTCTTGTCAAGGATATGATTTGCAATTCACAAAGTTATTTTTAGCTGAATTCTGTTTTAACAATTTTTTTAAATTTTCAACTGATGGGTAAAGGTTTTTGTTAAATCATGATTCGAACCTTGACTCGTATACAGGCGACTCAGCACATATGGACAAGTTAAATTTAGCAAGGAGGGGAGTGATATCTACGAGCAAAATGTGCTCTGGATAAAATTGGGCTTTCCTGAAAATTAGAACTTTAGTGAAATAAAATTTTTACCTTTATTCGATAATTAATTGTAAATTATAAATTATAAATTGTAAATTGTAAGTTGTAAATTGTAAATTATAAATATAGTTTTCTTTCCTTCATGGAACTTTTCGACTTAGAAGTCAATTAATGGTTCTTTAGAGAGGAGAACCAATACTTACGTAAAGCATGTGTTCAATTGCACTTGTATTATTTTGTATTTTTTTGCATTATTTTTGTATTTTTTACTTTAAATGAGAAGCTGCTTTTATTTTTTCCGATTAATGTATCTGTAAATACGACATGTACATACGTATTTGTATACATATGTATCTATTTCCGCTGCACGCGATGGATTCGTAACAACTTATTGAATAACAGTGGGTTTCAGGGTAAATGTGTTTCAATATCTTTACTCGTGTCAATGAATTATGTGATTGACGCTATTGACTACTTGGGAATTCATGTGGGCGAATAGTTTCCTCTCCGTCGTAACACGCGATTCTAATTACCTCTATGAGCTGTGAAATCCTGTTTTCAGCAGGAAATTGCTTGTTCTATTCTACACAGAAACTGGGATGAGTGCACCAATTAATGACCGTGTTCCACTTATTAGAAGGTGAATTTAACTTAAGGGGCATCTAATTTTGAAAGCTCGTTTTTCAAGAACTTTTATAATAAAAATGTAGACTATTTGTATGGCAAATTTAAGGCATATATTCTAAATTTAAAATATATCTCGTTAAATTTTTAATAAATAATGTTAACAATTGTTGAGTGTCCCCTTTAATCTGCAGTTTTATGGGAATAAAAAGCATGTACAGTTTCTTTTATGGATTTACAGAAAAAACGAATCGTTTATCTCGATTCCGGGATAAAAATTAACTTTACAGGTTAATGAAATTTTACAGGTTAATGACCCAATTATCGGTTAAATTTTCTTTTATTTTTCCATGACAACACATGCATTTTGAACGACAAAGTTGTCAGACCAAAAATTTATTCATGTAAAAAATTACCTGCAACAAATTTTATTCTTCGTTTTTTCTGTTTTTTCTCAATTATTTCCATTAATTTTCAAGGCAAAATGCTCCATTTTTCTAGGCATATGCCAATTTTGTACATATTACCTAATAAAGAAATATCAAATATCAAGTGAAATAAGATAAAAAGTATTTTTCTCATTTATGACGGATAATTATATAAACTTGAGAAATATAGCGGGGTAACATTTTCACTTTTCATTTTGAAGTTTTTACGTCTCAGCTTCAGTTTTCATTTTTCACATTTTACTTTTCACTTTTCAAGAATTGAAATGAATTGTGAATATTGTGCTTGATAGTCTCTGAAAGATGGAAAAGTGAAATGCGATAAATAAAGAATAAAACATGTGAAATGACAAGTGAAAAGTAAAAGATGAAATGTGAAAAACAAATAACGAATTTTTGAAAAATGAAAAATGTAAATTAAGAATTCCAGAGTCAAAAATATCAAATGAAAGTTGAAATTTCCAATTTTCAAAAACTGCATTTTTTGACTGATAAATTGATAATAAAAAGATATAACAATGATGATAAACTGATAACAAGAAAAGCAGTGGAATCAGCAAGCCGTTCGGAATTAGAGCGGAAGGATCGATTGCTCTAATTTGCAAGTACGTGTGGTACCTGCCATGTGTGTTCTATAGAGATGAATTTTCCGCCATGTCTGATGACACCGAAGCTTATTCATTCATCACTGAACCTCGCTTATTTCCCCTAGAAAGTGATCTATTCTTTTCACTCGATAAACTGTTCCCTTATTATCGTGCACAATTAAAAATATTTTAAATTACTCTATTGCTCATGAAATTATGAATCATTAATGCAATTCTGTTCAAAATATTTACTTGTATAAATTATTTATTAATTAAATAGCCTATTTAATTACTTAAGAAACTTTCCTCCTATGAAATTATAAATTTCAATTACCTCCAAGTAATATTGATTTATGCCTTCAGTAATTGGATATTTGCATTTAACTGCTACGCCCAGGAATAAATATTTCATATTTTGAATAATATGAAGTTAATGACGGAAAGTGCAAAGATTATTAGAATTCTGCAACGATTCAATCTGACCGTCGAGGTCGCCTAGCAAAAGAATTCTTTTCTTCTGATCCTCTAAGGACAGACACTCTGTGCATAAATCATGCATTCCTCGCGTTTCACGTTTTTATGATTTACCTCATCTAAATTCCTGCAAGTAATTGTTTACATTTCGCTCTCAAAATTTATAAATAATGATTAAAAGAAAGATCACATTCTTGTGTAATCCCTCGTTAACTTGTTTTTTGGACTTAGTTAATTAGTTTGAACACACACACACACACA